>PVKV010014754.1:0-56228 GCA_004027835.1 Alouatta palliata | reverse complement strand
TGCAGTTCCCAGTGAGAACAATGCAGAGGGTGAGTGATCACTACATTTCAAAATGAGTTATTACTGCCAACAGACCAGGAGATTCCCGGGTTGAAAAGCACCACAAGTTTCCAGCAGTGACAGCTGGCACAGTGGGTCTCCACACAAAAACTGACACAAATCTGGATGGCCATTTCAATGGCTCCTGGAACACTTGGGAGACAGAGCCACCCATTCAGTGGAAAAAAAGCGGGCTGAAACAGAGCAAGGGGATCTGGCTCTGCAGGTCCTACCTGCACAAAGACCAGCAATCTGAAACTCTCTGGATTGAGAGTTTCACAGCAAGCACAGCTGTACCCGGGACAGTCCAGCTTTGTGGGGGAAAGGGCATCCACCATTACTGATGTGGTCCACCACTACCGAGGCAGTCCACCATTACCGAGGTAGTCTGCCATTACAGAGGCAGTCTGCCATTACTGAGGCAGTCCTCCATTACCAACGCAGTTCTAACTATACCTATATAAACAAAACCACAAGGAAGTTCACACAACAGCTGGGCAGAGCCCACAGCAGCTTAGCAACACTTCTGCTTGCAGACTGTGACTAGGCTACCTCCTTACTGGGCAGAGCAGCTCTGAAAAAAAGGCAGCAGATCATCAGCAACTTATAAATAAAGCCCCTCTTTCCCAGGACAGAGCACCTGGGGAAAAAAAGGCGATTAAGAGTTCTGCTGCAGCAGACTTAAATGTACCTGCCCAGCAGCTGTGACGGGAACGACGGAGCTCACAGCTCAGCACTTGAGCTCCTATAAGGGTCAGACTGTCTCCTCAAGCAGCTCCCTGACCCCCATATATCCAAAGAGATACCTCATTAAGGAGAGCTCAGGCTGACATCTGGGAGGTATCCTTCTAGGATGAAAATAACAGAAGAAGAAACAGGCAAAAACCCTTACTGTTCTGCAGCTGCCACAGGTGATCCCCAGGCAAGCAGGGTCTGGAGTAGACCTGCAGCAGTCCTAAGCAGAGGGGCCTGACTGTTAAAAGGAAAACTAAAAAAACAGAAAGAAATAACTTCATCATCAACAAAAAGAATGTCCACTCAGAGACCCCATCTGAAAGTCACCAACTACAAAGACCACAGGTAGGTAAATCCACAAAAATGGGAAGAAATCACCAAAAACCAGAACACCTCTCCTCCTCCAAGAGATCACAACTCCTTACCAGCAAGGGAACAAAGCTGGATGGAGAATGAGTCTGATAAATCGACAGAAACAGACTTCAGAAGGTGGGTAATAACAAACTTCTCTGAGCTAAAAGAACATGTTCTAACTGAATGCAAAGAAACTAAGGACCTTGAAAAAAGAATAAACATCTTAGAGAAGAATATAAATGACCTGATGGAGCTGAAAAACACACGAGAACTTTGTGAAGCATACAAAAGTTTCAATAGCCAAATCGACCAAGCAGAAGAAAGGATATCAGAGACTGAAAATCAACTCAATGAAATAAAATGAGAAGCAAGATTAGAGAAAAAAAAAAGTGAAAAGAAATGAACAAAGCCTCCAAGAAATATGGGATTATGTGAAAAGACCTAATCTATGTTTGATAGGTGTACCTGAATGTGATGGAGAGAATGAATCCAAGCTGGAAAACACTCTTCAGAATATTATCCAGGAGAACTTCCCCAACCTAGCAAGGCAGGCCAATATTCAAGTCCAAGAAATACAGAGAACATCACAAAGATATTCCTCAAGAAGCACAACCCCAAAGTACATAATAGTCAGATTCACCAGGGTTGAAATGACTGAAAAATGCTAAGGGCAGCCAGAGAGAAAGGTCAGGTTACCCACAAAGGGAAGCCCATCAGACTCACAGTAGACCTCTTAGCAAAAACCCTACAAGCCAGAAGAGAGTGGGGGCCAATATTTAATATCCTTAAATAAAAGAACTTTCAGTCTAGAATTTCATATCCAGCCAAACTAAGCTTCATAAGCAAAGGAGAAAAAAAATCCTTTATGAACAAGCAATTGCTCACAGATTTCATCACCACCAGGCCTGCTTTGCAAGAGCTCCTGAAAGAAGCACTAAACATAGAAAGTAACAACCAGTACCAGCCACTCCAAAAATGTACCAGATGGTAAAAAACATCGACTTAATGAAGAAACTGTGTCAACAAATGGGAAAAACACCCAACTAGCATCAAAATGGCAGGATCAAATTCACACATAACAATATTAACCTTAAATGTAAATAGGCTAAATGCCCCAATCAAAAGACAGAGACTGGCAAATTGGATAAAATGTCAGAACTCATTGGTGTACTGGATAGAGGAAACCCATCTCATATGCAAGGACATACATAGGCTCAAAATGAAGGGATGGAGCAAGATTTACCAAGCAAATGGAGAGCAGAAAAAAGCAGGAGATGCAATCCTAGTCTCTGATAAAATAGACTTTAAACCAACAAAAATCAAAAGAGACAAAGAAGGGCATTACATAATGGTAAAATGATCAATGCAACAAGAAGAGCTAACCATCCTAAATATATATGCACTCAATGCAGGAGCACAAAGCAAGTTCTTAATTACCTACAAAGAGACTGAAACTTCCACACAATAATAGTGGGAAACTTTACACTCCACTGTCAATATTAGACTGTTCAACAAGACAGAAAACTAAAAAGGATATCCAGAACTTGAACTCAGATCTGGACCAAACAAACCTAGTATCTATAGAACTCTCCACTCCAAATCCACAGAATATACAATCTTCCCAGAACCACATCACACTTACTCTAATATTGACCACATAATTAGAAGTAAATCACTCATCAGCAAATGAAAAAGAATGGGAATCATGACAAACAGTCTCTCAGACCACAGTGCAATCAAATTAGAACTCAGGATTAAGAAATTAACTCAGAACTGTACAACTTCATGGAAACCAAACAACTGGCTCTTGAATGTTGATTGGATAAACAAAGAAATGAAGGCAGAAATAAAGATGTTCTTCTGGGACACATTTAAAGCAGTGTCTAGAGGAAAATTTACAGCAATAAATGCCCACATGAGAAGCAAGGAAAGATCTAAAATTGACACCCTATCATCAAAATTGAAAGAGCTAGAGGAGCAAGGTAAAAGAAACTCAAAACCTAGCAGAAGACAAGCATAACTAAGACCAAAGCAGAACTGAAAGAGATAGAGACAAAAAAAAAAAAAAAACCCTTCAAAAAATCAATAAATCCAGGAGCTGGTTTTTTGAAAAGATCAACAAAATAGACCACTAGCCAGATTAATAAAAAAAGAAAAGAGAGATGAAACAAATTGATGCAATAAAAAATGATAAAGGGGATATCACCACAGATTCCACGGAAATACAAACTACCATCAGAGATTACTACAAACAACTGTACGCACATAAACCAGTAAACCTGGAAGAAATGGATAAATTCCTGGACGCTTGCACCCTCTCAAGGCTAAACCAGGAAGAAGTCAAAACCCTGAATAGACCAATAACAAGTGCTGAAATTGAGGCAGCAATTAATAGCCTACCGATCAAAAAGAGCTCAGGTCCAGATGGGTTCACAGATGAATTCTACCAGACATACAAAGAGAAGATCCACTCCTTCTGAAATTACTCCAAACAATCCAAAAAGAAGGAATCCTTCCCAAATCATTTTATGAGACCAACATCACCCTGATACCAAAACACGGCAGAGACTCGACAAGAAAACTTCAGGCCAATATCCATGATGAACATTGATGCAAAAAAATAAAATACTGGCAAACCGACTGCAAAAGCACATCAAAAATCTTATCCATCACAATCAAGTAGGCTTCATCCCAGAGATGCAAGGCTGGTTCAACCTACGCAAGTCTATAAATGTAGTTCACCACATAAACAGAACCAAAGACAAAAAACACATCATTATTTCAATTGATGCAGAGAAGGCCTTTGACAAAATCCAACAGCCCTTTATGCTAAAAATTCTCAAGAAACTAGGTAGTGATGGAACGTATCTCAAAATAATAAAAGCTATTTACAACAAACCAACAGCCAATATCATAATGAATGGGCAAAAACTGGAAGCATTCCCTTTGAAATCTGGCACTAGACAAGGATGCCCTCTCTCACCACTCCTATTCAATATAGTACTGGAAGATCTAGCCAGAGCAATCAGGCAAGAAAAAGAAATAAAGGATATTCAGTTAGGAAAGGAAGAAGTCAAATTGTCTCTATTTGCATATGACATGATTGTATATTTAGAAGACCCCATCATCTCAGCCCAGAATCTCCTGAAACTGATAAGCAACTTCAGCAAAGTCTCAGGATACAAACAATGTGCAGAAATCACAAGCATTCCTATACACCAATAACAGACTTAAAGAGAGCCAAATCAAGAGCTAACTGTCATTCACAATTGCTACAAAGAGAATAAAATACCTAGGAATACAACTAACAAAGGATGTAAAGGACCTCTTCAAAAAGAACTACAAACCACTGCTCAAGGAAATAAGACAGGACACAAACAGATGGAAAAATATTCCATGCTCATGGTTAGAAAGAATCAATATGGTGAAAATGGCCATACTGCCCAAAGTAATTTATAGATTCAATGCTATCCCTGTCAAGCTACCTATGACCCTCTTCACAGAACTGGAAAAAACACCTTAAACTTCATATGGAACCAAAAGAGAGCCCGCATAGCTAAGTCAATTCTAAGCAAAAAGAACAAAGCTGGAGGCATCATGCTACCTGACTTCAAACTATACCACAAGGCTACAGTAATCAAAACAGCATGGTATTGATACCAAAACAGAGATGGAGGCCAATGGAATAGAACAGAGGCCTCAGAATCAACACCACACATCTACAACCATGTGATCTTTGACAAACCTGAAAAAAACAAACAATGGGGAAAGGATTCCCTGTTTAATAAATGTTGTTGGGAAAACTGGCTAGCCATGTGCAGAAAACAGAAACTGTACCCCTTCCTGATACCTTACACTAAAATTAACTCCAGATTGATTAAAGACTTAAACATAAGACATAACATCATACAAACTCTAGAAGAAACCTAGGTAAAACCTTTGAGGACATAGGCATTGACAAGGCTTCATGACTAAAACACCAAAAGCATTGGCAACAAAAGCCAAAATAGGCAAATGGGATCTAATTAACTGCAGAGCTTCTGCATGGCAAAATAAACAATCATTAGAGTGAATCAGCAACCAATAGAATGGGAAACAATTTTTGCAATCTACCCATTTGACAAAGGGCTAATATCCAGAATCTTCAAAGAACTGAAACAGATTTACAAGAAAAAATCAAACAAACCCATTCAAAAGTGGGCAAAGTATATGAACAGATACTTTTCAAAAGAGGACATTTATGAGGCCAACAACATATGAAAAAATGCTAATCATCCCTGGTCATTAGAGAAATGCAAATCCAAACCACACTGAGGTACCATCTCACGCCAGTTAGAATGGTGGTCATTAAAAAACCTGGAGACACCAGATGCTGGAGAGGATGTGGAGGAATAGCCACCTCCTGCACCTCTCTCTTTTTCCTACTCTCCCCATGTGACACCACCTACTCTCCTTTTCCTTCTACCATGTCTGTAAGCTTCCGAGGCCCCTACCATAAGCGGGTGCTGGTGCCCTGCTTGTACAGGTTGAAAAACCATGAGCCAATTAAACCCCTTTACTTTATAAATTACCTAGCCTCAAGTATTCCTTTATAGCAACATAACATGGCCTAATACAGTTGGCTTCATTTTCTTTTAAAATTTATTGTTGACAAAAAGTCTTACATTAGTCTAGTTCTTGTTCCTTTGTAAATAATCTTGTATTTCCTCTGTGGGAACATTTTAAATCTTCTTTTCGTTATTGCTCTTCTGAAATTTTACAATCATGTATTTTCTAGTTGGTTATTTGTTTGCATGTGTGTTTACCTTGTTGGCTTATTGGTAGGCCTTTAAATATGAAAGTTTGGGTCTTTTAATTCTAGGAAATGCTCTTACATTATTTCTTTTATAATTTCCTTATCCACATGTTCTTTATTCTCTCTCTTTAGAATTTTTAGAATGGAAAGGCAGATAACTTTATTTATGTGTATATTTTATCTTACCTTGTATCATTTTTTAATTTTGGTAAGTCAAGAAATATACAGGCATAATTTCTGTGGCCACTCACATACTTCATCTCTTCTTTATCTTGGATCTTCTTATTTATTTTTCTTTTTTTTATTTTATTTTTATTTTATTTTTTTAAGACAGGGTTTCACCATGTTGGTCAGGCTGATCTTGAACTCCCGACCTCAGGTGATTCGTCCGCCTTGGCCTCCAAAGTGCTTGGATTACAGGCTTGAGCCACCGTGCCCGGCCCTTATTTATTTTTCTTTCCAGAATCAGCATTTTAAGTTCAAAATTATTTTCTTGTTCACCAGACAGTTATGCTATTCTTGTTCTATTTATGTACTTATGTTCTTAAGTGACTCTGAGGTACTAATTTTTTAAAGTCTCTTTTATCTCCTGGATTATTTCTATTTCAGTCTTTTCTAAATTTTAATTTTTCCTTTTATATTCAAGGCATTTCTTAAACATTTGATAATTTGTGTTTGTCTAAGAAGGACTGAAACGAAACAAAAAGTTGATTTGGAGCTGATGTATTGGGCTGGTCTTTTGATGGACATCACTTTAAGCTGTGTGATTGGTAAACTAATGCAATGAGACATCTCCTTTTGACTGACAATGTCAGGGCCATATTGCCTATTTGAGGACTCTAAAATCCATAAAGTTTATTCAATTTTGTTTTATTTGAAGAAAAATCCTCAGGTTTCTTTTTTTTTTTTTTTTTTTTTTGTTTGACTTCTTCATTTGGGACAGGGAGTTAAACACTTTGGGAGGCCGTTGGAAAAGAAATGTTTGTGTATATGTATGTGTGTTATAAATATATGTATATTTGCATATACTTAAAATATTTGTACTGATAAGGATATAAAATCAAAAAGATTTTTAGGTCATTTCTGAAAACAATGTATCCAGCTGAGAAATGAAAATGATAAAATCATTTGGCTTATATAATATCAAATTAAATGGCCTTGCAAATCACATTAAATGAACATTTAAATTAACTTTGTTATCTCTGTGACTAAAATGTAGATGTGGACAAGTGAGACATTTGGATGAAAGCAAGTGAGCTTAAATGAAAATTCATTTTCATACTAAAACAGATGACTGTGCTAGTTCATTAACGTAAAATGATTATTATTATATTAAATCACTCTAAACAGAGTGTTGTTATTTAATATATTTGCATCTTAAGCTCCTTTCTTAGGAGAATAATTTAAACTTCCAAAGTACAAGAGAGTTAGTAGCTGAGTGTCCTATCCAAAACGCAAATCAGCAAAATTCTGTGAAAGTTCTAACCATGACAGAGCACCAAGACACAAATGAGAAATCTGGTTACTTCCTCAGGGGATTGTAAGAAAGGTCTTTTCTAGGGACATTACCTTCTGTCTTCTCGTTATTCAGCAGACACTTCGTGAAGACACTCTACAAGGCAATCTGGGAATACTAATTAACACAAATGACCAATGTTTAAGTGTTATAAAAATTTAATAAAATATCTGCTTTTCAGAAACTTTTGTAAATTCATTTTAATGAAGCCTAATTTACTGAGCAAAGGATTTTCCCAAATTATTGTTTTAGACAAAATAACTAAAATATACAGGAAAACTCACTGTACCAGTATCATTTGCCTCACTCCCCAATTCCTTCTATTTATTTGCTCTAATCCCTAAGAGAATTGTCTGAAGTGAAGGGGAGCAAGGGCTCTAATCAGAAAGCCTTTCTTTTTAACATTTCCTAATCGTGATCTTGAGCAAGTTAGTTGATTTTTCAGTCTTATTTTGTCATCTGCTTAAGGATAATGACTGAACTCATGGGTTGTCATAAGTATTAAATAAAATGACAGATGTGCCAGTGCCAAGCATTTCACTAGGTATACAATATGGTCTTGAAAATGCAATTCCCTTTTCAGTCTAATATTTACTCTCCCTATCTAGGTTTTCTATATTTCAGCTGACATTTAGTTAAGTCCCTCACAATGTTTTTATTTCTAGCCTTCTATACAATTTCATTCACATCTGAATTCTTATGTTATTTGGATACTTCAGAAAATCTAGTCCTCCAATGCTAAGATCCCATAAGCATGCTATACTCAGCCTTTCTTCTATGGACAATTTTCATTTGTAAGAGCAGCCAAATGAAAGTTGCATAAACATGAGTTTTCTGTGGCAGGAACTTTAAGGCATTTTTAATATTCTCCAATACGTTTTTTAAAAAGTGCTTTTGGAGATAATTGGCATCATTTTAAGGCATCACTAACCAACTCTTGATTTTTCCGGGAATGATTTTTTTAGTTTGTAGATTATCCTTGACCTTCATTTCTCCTCCCTATTTTGTCTGCCTCTGGGCTATTTTTACAGCTCATTAGTGTTTCCATAAGAAGATGGGAAATGGAAATAAAAGAAGATGAAGCTCAAATTCAGGCAGTACCTGTGCAACGTAAAATGGACCTTCGGGGATGAAAGAAAATCCATCTGGTTGGCTGTGGAGATGTTAACGACTGAATTATACTCACTGTTTGATTTCATTCTGTTATCCACACATAGTGCTTGTCAGCTACTTAAACTTGATTTTCTTCTTGAAATGGCTGATTGGTACTCATTATTATGGTGATATTCATCAGCCACCCAGACCATCAAGCATGCTGAGTGATTATCTTGATCTTTGGCTATTGGAAAAGATGTCTCCACATAGCTTTCAGCTGCATCCTGTTCTGTTTGCTGATTTACTTACCTCTTCTCATTCCTCATCTGCCTGTTAGGACTTGGCATCTACCAGCAACTTCATATTTGGTGGAAACCTGTCAGTTACGCTGATATCCTAGGAGCCAGTACAGCTAGTAACTTCAAGGACATTAGGAAATCTGACTCCATTCAGTTTTTTGGCCAGAATAAAAATATAATTGGTTTGTATTCTTTAATAATCTATTCTGTCTAAGGCTTGGCGATCAATAGTTTTCCATTTTGTTTTTTGAAAGTTTTTTTTTTAAATAAAAATGCCATCTTTGCCAAAAATATAACCTCAACAAAAAATTTGCTTTTTAAAGCATCAAAATTTAGTTTACTATAATCAGTTATATTTTCTACAGTTAGTGTCATATTTTATTAACACATTTTATTCACAGATTTGGTTATGGAACTCTGGGTGCCCATGGAATTCAAGTAATTTTGCTTTGAATTCCTAGTAACATGAGAATTAAAGGTGAAATACAGGGAGCTGAACGTGTGTAAATGAGTTTTTGTTTAGAAGCAGCACTAAACTCTTGGTCAGAGTGCTTTTCCAGTATTTAACAGTATGGATTTTAATAAGACTTCTGAAACACCTACGTATTAAATGTTTCTTTTAATTTAGTGTCTTTGTGCGAGTCTCTTTTTCAATAGAAACAAAATAAAAGGAAGCCACGAGAAACTTCCAGTCACTCGTTGGATATCTCATTGCCTGTTGTTAGCTTAGTATTGCCCATTTCGGTTTGCAGATATTATTCAGCTTCCAAAAATACTGCACCTGAAAACTGCAATATTAAATATTGTAACCTCTTTCTCCACTCTCAATTGGCTAAAATCGCCATAATTGCCATCCAAATTGTGGAGTGACCTTAGCAAGGAAAAGTTAAGCTTGATGGAGCAACTGTGATAGAAGTCTTTTTGGGCAGGCTCATTTCTGCAGTGGTTAGACTGAAAGCATTTATGACAGAACATGCTGATGAGGCAAAGAAAAATGGGGCTAGAAAGAAACAGGAAGAACAGAAAATGAATGGGAAATTTATGTGAAAAGCAAGGAACAATAGAGCTGTAGTTTCCTAAATGTAAGGCCGTGTAAATATGCTCCCCATCCTGAAGTATGAGAGATAAAACAGTTGCTGCAATGTCTGATCTTGGAATACCACTTTATTATTATAATTATTTAAAAATTATTATTAGAATGAAAAGAAAATGTGTGAGGCATGTTGGCATAGTATAAAATTTATTTCACACGCATTGCTGGATTTCAAGAAACTGGTTCAAAGATGTGAAAGGGCAAGTCACTGTATGTTTGAGGAGTAATGTCTTGGTCTTCAGGACGCTGTGATGGCAAACAAAAATCCCACTGGAAAAACTTACGACAGTGGTGGAAATTAATTACCTCTCCTCCAAACGTGTTGCTGTATTATTACCTAGAACTCAGGAGCACGCGGGAAGGGAGTATGGACTTCAGAAGAGAACAAGGAAGGGAAGGTACTGCTATCACCAGTTTGTCACGTTCACATCACAAAGAAAATGGATGAAAACAACAAAAGCTGGTACTTTTTCACATCTTGAGCATTTAATTGAGATCTCAGGTTGCTTTTAAAATTGAAATATAGGGCCATTAACTCTCTTATCAGACAACAGCCAGACTGCAATAATTATTTAGAAGAGTTAGAAAGGGAGTGTGCTCTCTAGTCAACATGACCTTTATCATTTATTAGGCTGTTTATCTGGCTGCTTTAAAGGTTTTTCAGAAACTTTTCTTTTTAACTACATGGGTAAATATCTTTGTAGTCTTTATTAATTGATTGTTAAAGTCACACTCAGAGTTCTATGCCTTGCATTTGCAAAGGTCAGAAATGTTTTGTGCATAAATGGCATGGGAGGATTCTATAAATGATATTTCTCATTTCAAAAGGTCACATGGAAAGGAAAAAATTATCTTTGTACTGCATGTGTTTCATGGCACATCGTGTACTTTTGTCGATGAGTCTTTGCCAACGTGCCGTATAATATGTTCTTCTTAACACTGACATTTCCCTCTCTTTAATCTGGATTTTACTGGAACTGGGTAAGAAGGAACGTGTATGCTTTACAGCGTCAGCAATCAAGGCATATCTGATTAGAGGAATCATGAGAATCATGAGACTTTTAAAGTTGAGAGAAATGTTAAAGATTAGCTCAAGCGCCTTCTTTCACTAAAGAATACGTGAAGACGAGACATGTCACATGATTTGTTCCGGTAAGAGAACTAGTTATGTCAGAGTGGACCTAAGACACAAGTACCTTGATTCTCAATTTTCTGCTTTTAATATAATCTCACTGAACTATCTCTTTCACATGAAAGGTCTTCACAAAGCTGATTCTCAAAAGCAGAGTCCTAACTAGAACTGCTTGTTTTTATTCACATTTTATTTAAAATAATAAAATAAAACCTTTAATAATAAAATATAAATACATTTTATTCATAAAAATAACTTTAACATTTGTTTACTATAGAAATAAACTTTATTTCAAAGAAACGTCATAAAATTTCTAAAAAAAAAGAAATTTTATTTCTTTTTCTGTAGTAAATAAATGTAGAAAATTATCAAATAATACAAATATAGCTTGATGAATTATCACAATGTAAGCACATTCATGGAATCAATACACGAATAAAGAAATAGAATATTTCCCGCACTCCAGAAACTTCTCTATGGGTCCTTTTCTAGTCCCTACCCTTACCTTCTCCTCAAAGGCAATCATGCTCTTGATTTCTTTCACCATATATTGATTTTTGCCTGATTTTGAATTTCATATATAAATATATCCTTCTGCATCTGGCAAAATGTTTTGTATAATTTATCAATGTTGTTTCATATAACTTGCTTTCTTTAAATGATATGTGGTCTTCCTTTGTTTGAATAGGCCACCATTTATTTATCTATTTCAACATTAATGAACTGTTGGGTTGCTTCCAGTTTTGGACTATAGGTTGATTATTCTTTATACAAAATGCTTGGGAACAGAAGTGTTTTGGATTTTGAATTTTTGCAGATTTTGGAATATTTGCATATACATAATGTGATATCTTGTGGATGGGATACCGGTCTAAACATGAAATTCATTTGTGTTTCATGTATACCTTTTTTATTTTTTTGAGATGGAGTTTCGCTTTTGTTGCCCAGGCTGGAGTGCAATGGCGCGATCTCAGCTCACTGCAACCTCCGTCTCCCAAGTTCAAGCGATTCTCCTGCCTCAGCCTCCTGAGTAGCTGGGATTACAGGCATGCAACCCCATGCCCAGCTAATTTTGTATTTTTAGTAGAAACGGGGTTTCTCCATGCTTGTCAGGATGGTCTTGAACTCCAGACCTCAGGTGATCTGCCCTCCTCGGCCTCCCAAAATGCTGGGATTACAGGTGTGAGTGCTGTGCCCTGCCTGTTTCATGTGTATCTTACATGCATAGGCTGAAGGTAATTTTATACAATATTTTTACTTTTGGGCATGAAACAAAGTTTTGACTGTGACTCATCACATAGGATCATATTTGGAATTTTCCACTTGTGGCTCAAAAAGTTTGGGATGTCAGAACATTTTTAATTTTAAATTTTGGGGTCAGGGATGCTCAATCTATCTTACCAACAATACTTCCATAAACATTCTTGTTCATGTCTTTGGATGCATATATATATATCTCATACCTCTTAGGTGAGTCCTGGAAGTAGAATAAGATAATGAGGTTTGTACAGGTTTGATAGACACTATCAGCTGTTCAAAGTGGTTATGCCAATTTATACACCCAACAGCAGTGTATTCACTCCATATTCAGACTACATCTTCTGTATTCATTCATTTTCATGCTGCTAATAAAGACATACCTGAGACTGGGTGATTTATAAAGAAAAAGAAGTTTAATGTGCTCACAGTTCTATGTGGCTGGGGAGGCCTCACAATCATAGCAGAAGGCAAGGAGGAGCAAGTCACATCTTACATGGCAGCAGGGAAGAAAGAGCTTGTGCAGGGGAACTCCTCTTTATAAAACCATCAGATCTCATGAGACTTATTCACTGTCATGAGAACAGCATGGGACAGACCCATATTCATGATTCAATTACCTCCCACTGGGTCCCTCCCTCCCATGACGTGTGGGAATTGTGGGAGCTACAGTTCAAGGTAAGATTTGGGTGGAGACTCAGCCAAACCATATCATTCTGCTCCTGGCCCCTCCCAAATCTCACGTCCTCACATTTCAAAACCAATCATACCTTCTCAACAGTCCCCTAAAGTCTTAACTCATTTCAGAATTAGCTCAAAAGTCCGGAGTCCAAATTCTCATCTGAGACAAGGAAAGTCCCTTCTGCCTATGAACCTGTGAAGTCAAAACCAGATTAGTTACTTCCTGGATACAATGGGGATAGAAGCATTGGGTAAACATAGTCATTCCAAATGAGAGAAATTGGCCAAAATGAAGGGGCTGCAGGTCCCATGCAGTGGGGCAGTCAAATCTTAAAGCTTCACACTGATTTTCTTTGACTCCATGTCTCACATCCAAGTTGTACTGATGCAAAAGGTAGGCTACCATGGCCTTGAGCAGCTTCACCCATGTGGCTTTGCAGGGTACAGTTCCCCTCCCAGCTGCTTTCACAGGCTGGCATTGAGTGTCTGTGGCTCTTCCAGGTGCTTTTCCAGATTCCAAAATCTGAAAAATCCCAAATCCAAAACACTTCTGTTTTCAAGTGTTTTGTGTAAAGAATACTCAACCTGTAGTCCCAAACTGGAAACAACCCAATAGTGCAAGCTGTTGGTTGTACCTCAGCATCCTTGAAATGGTTCATAGGCAGATGACAATTCTGCTGTTAATTAGAAGGGGTCACAGGTGGTGGAAGGCTAGGTCGTCTAGGAAGGTCACATGAGGCTCCCTCTGTATTTTGGTTGGCCTCCCTGCTGCACGGTGCCACCTGTTCCCCAGCGTGTAGGGTGCTGCTCGGGCTCAGGTGCCTGGGTCACAGATGCATCATTGGATCTAGCTTGGGCCATGGCCCTGCAGCCTTCTGGTATGGGTGTGGTGGGAGGAGTGCAAGGCCCCAGAGATGTGGAGATGCAGGGGCAATTGGGCCCTTGAGCAGGATGCATTCAGGCAGTGGTTCTTACTTCAAAATAGTACCACGTTGCAGCAGCCTGGATCCGGGGAGTGTGGAGGGAACCCAGTGTGACTTTTCCTTCCTGCAGTAATGAGTCACACGGCCTCAGCTCCGTACACTGCATTGAGACTGTGAGTACTGTAGGGCTCTCCTGCAACTAGGATTGCAGGAATTTGTGTTGGGAATGTGGACTGCTAGGAATCTCCACTTACCTTTAATCTGGGTTCCAAGCTGATCTTGGCTGGGTGCTTCACTTCCTTCTCTTTGTTTCCATCCTGAGTTATGCTTCTATCCTGAGTTTCTACACCTGAGAATGTCTTTGTTACTTTCTTGCTGTATTCCAGTATTTTCCCCTAGACACTCTTTGACATGTGGTTTTCTAGTTGTTTTGATCCTTCGGGTGGAGGAGGCAAGTACTGGGTATCTCTACTCCACCATCTTGTTGATATCTTTCTTACCAGAATCTTGTTTTATTTAATTTATTTTATTTAATTTTTTGAGAAAGATTCTCACTCTGTTTTCCTGGCTGAAGTGCAGTGGCGCAGTCACCACTCACTACTGCCTTTACCTCCTGGGCTCAAGTGATCCTCCCACCTCAGTCTCCCCTTAGTAGTTGGAACTATAGGTATATGCCATCATGCTCAGCTAATTTTTGTTTTGTATATATATATATATATATATATTAGAGACAGGGTTTCACCATGTTGCCTAGACTGGTATTGAACTCCTGGGCTCGAGTGATCAACTTACATAGGTCTTCCAAAGTGCTGGGATTATAGGTGTGAGCCATTGCACCCAGCCCCAGAACTGTAAATGTTATCTAACCTAGTACATAGGTGGTGGGGTCTGACTGTGTTTATGATTTGCATTTTCCTAGGGATTAATTAGTTTGAACACTTTAAAAATGTTTTTTAAAATATATATATATTTTCCTTTTTTGAAGTCTTTTGCACATTTTTCTCTTGGTTTGTCTGCTTTTTTTCTTATTGATTGATATCTTAGTCTGTTCTGGCTGCTATAACAAAGTATCATAAACTGGGTAGGTTGTAAACCACAAAAATTTAATTTCTTATTGTTCTGGAAGCTGGAGAGTCCTTGAACAAGGCAACAGTAATTGTCTGGAGAGGGCTTGCTTTCTGGCTCTCAGATAGCACCTTCTGTCTGTTAGAAGGGGCGAAGAAGATCTCCAGGGTCTCTTCTGTAAGGACACTAATTATATGTATGAGGGCTTTACCCTCATTATCTAATCACCTCCCAAAGACCCTACTGTCTAAATCTTTATGTTTGGAATAGGATTTCAGCATGAATTTTGGGAGTACAAAAACATTTGGACCATAGCAATTGGTAAGAGCTCTTTATGTGTTCTGAATGAATTATTTCCCAGCTAAATACATTATAAGTATGTTCTAGACAATGGCTTGATTTTGTACCATCTTAATAATGTGTTTTGATTACAAGAAGTTCTTAATTTTAATATAGTTCAATTTATTAATGTTTTTCTTCATGGTTAGTGTTTTCTGTGCTCTCTATAAAAATATTTGCAAACGGATGTGATGGCTCACACCTGTAATCCCAGCACTTTGGGAGGCCAAGGTGGGTAATCACCTGAGGTCAGAAGTTCAAGACCAGCCTGACTTACATAGTGAAACCCTGTCTCTACTAAGAAATACAAAAATTAGCCAGGCATGGTGGTGAATGCCTGTAATCCCAGCTAGTCAGGAGGCTGAGGCAGGAGAATCACTGGAACCCAGAAAGTGGAGGTTGCAGTAAGCCGAGATCATGCCATTGCACTCCAGCCTGGGCAACCGAGCAAGACTCCATCTCAAAAAAAAAAAAAAAAAAAAATTGTTTACTCTTAAAGTCTTGAAGATATTCTTCCATATTGTCTTTTAGTAGATTTCTTGTTATGCCTTTTATATTACATCTAATTCACTTTTGTCATAAATCAAGTGTTCATATGTAGATGTATTTCAGGACTTCCTGTTCTGTTACTTTGGCCTGTTTGTTTTTCCATGTGTCAGCATCATAATAATTTAATTTCTTTATGTTCTAATTCTTTGAAACTTCTGTTAGTTATAGTTTGGGTCTTCTCATTTCATCCTCTCTATTTCTCCATGGAGCATTCTGAATTATTTTTTCAGATTTCTTTTTAGCTTATTAGTTTCCTCTATGACAGATCTAATTTGCTGCTAAATCATTCACTGAATATTAAATTATTGTTTTGAAGTTCTTTTGAAGTCTTATTCTGTTCCTAAGATTGTATTTACTTTCTTATATTTTAAAAAATGTTTATATTTTTCAGATCATGAAAAATTATGTTTATATTTTTTCAGATCATGGTTTATAAAAAAACATTATTACAAATTTTATTTTTATAACATGACTGTTTATTGTTTGACTCTCACTTATAATTTTGTTTTTTAAGTGTTGATTATACATTCATCTTCAGTGAAGATTTTTTGTTTCTGTGATAATTCCTCATGACATGACAACATTCTTCCAGGGAGGTTTAGAGTTTGCATCTGCTGGATATTTTATGCATCTCATTGGCCTAGAGCCCATCTGATGCTAGATCTTCTCTGTTTTCTGGACCACATATCAATGGAAGCCCCAAATCTGTGTGTTTCAGACCCAAGATTTCTCACTGGTTTTGGTTGTACCCAGAAACCTCACAGACATAGATTTTGTCATTCCTCAAAGAGAGTAGAATTAAGGTCATGTGTATTTCTGGTGCTAATATATATGAAATATTCCAAAAAGAAAAAAATGCAGCACAAATGTAAAATGTTCTCGTTATTTTTTATTTCCTGTAAAGCTGTTATTTGCATATGTTCATTTCAAAGAAATTTTACAATGCTTATTGGAACTTATTATTCCATTAAATAACAACAAATTGAAGATCTAATTTCAAAACTACGAGGGGAAATCTTTTCCCTGCTGTGGTGGTCTGTCCACATATTATTGGTACTGAAAAAAATACCCATATTTTGCTTTTACTTTTTTATTGTTTGCATGTCACCTCTAAAACTCATGTTGAAACTTAATTCCCAATGTAGCAGTATTGAGAGGTGGGGCCTTTAAGAGGTTATTGGATCATAAGGGCTCTGCCCTCATAAATGGATTAATGAGTTAATAAATAAATGAGTTATCATGGGAGAGAAACCTGTGGCTCTGTAAGAAGAAAAGCAGAGACCTGAGCTAGCACATTACCACGCTCAGTTCCCTTTCCATGCTCAGTTCCCTCACCATGTAATGCCCTGCATGTAATGCCTCAGGACTTTGTGCAGAGTTTCCACCAGCAAGAAGGTGCTCACTAAATGTGACACTTCAAGCTTGGACTTCTCAGCCTCTGTAAGAATAAAAAAATAACTTCCTGACGGGTGCGGTGGCTCATGCCTGTAATCCCAGCACTTTGGGAGCCAGAGGCGGGAGGATCACGAGGTCAGGAGATCAAGACCATCCTGGCTAATGTAGTAAAACCCTGCCTCTACTAAAAAAGTAGTCCTGCGTGGTGGCACATACCTGTAGTCCCAGCTACTCGGGAGGCTGAGGCAGGAGAACCCCTTGAACCACGGAGGCAAAGGTTGCAGAGAGCCTAGACTGCACCACTGCATTCCAGCCTGGGTGACAGAGTGAGACTCCGAGAAGGAAGGAAGGAAGGAAGGAAGGGAGAGAGGGAGGGAGGGAAGTAAATTTCTTTTCTTTAGAAATTACCCAGTTTCAGGTATTCTGTTATCCGCAACAGAAGACAGACTAAAACAGAAAATTGGTACTAAGAATAAGAAGTGTGACGTTGCTGATAACAAATACCTGATAATGTGAATGCAGTTTTGAACTGGGTAATGTAGAGGCTGGATGAAATTGGAGGAGCGAGTTAGAAAAAGCCTCGCTTCTGGTGAGGGCCTAGATGACAAGAAGAGTCGGAACGCAAGAAGGTCTGGAACTCCTTAAAGATTGGTTAAGTGGCATGATCAGCATGTTGATAGAAATATACACAGTCAAGGCCATTCTAATGACGCTTCAGATGAAACTGAGGAACAAGGTATTGGAACTACAGCAAAGGTCATTCTTGATATCAATTGGAAAAGAACTTGGCTGAACTGTGTCTGTGCCTGAGGCCTTGTGGAAGGCCAGACATGAACGTGATAAACTGGGATATGCAGAAGAAGACATTTCTAAGTAACATATACAAGGAGCTGTATGGTTACTTTTGGTCACTTACAGTGAGGTACAGAAGCAAAAGAATAATTTAAAGACAGAATTTATAATTCAAAGGGAATCAGAGAAGAAAAATTTGAAAAATTCTCAGTCTGGCCACTTAAAGACTGCAAAAATGAAGAAGTATGTCCAGGAGAGAAAACCAAAGGTGTAGCCCAGTGACCATTTGCTAAAGAGATGAACACAGATAGAAGGAAGCCAGATGCTGTTTTTCAAGACAATCAAAGAAAGACTCTGAAAGCACTTTAGAGATCTTTAAGGATGCCCCTCCCATCAGAGGCCCTTCGACCTAGGAGGGCAGATTGTTTTCAGGGTACAAGCCCAGAGTTCTCATCATAGGCTCACTGCCCAGAATCTCCTTGGAACTGTATTCCCCACACCCCAGTGTAGTGCCCCATGGGCGCTTTAGCCATGGCTCAAGCAGCCCTAAGTGTGGCTTATGTAGCAGCTCTAGAAGGTAGAGGTCACATACCTTGGCAGTGTTCATATGGTACTAATTCTGCAGGCTTGTTGAAAGCAAGAACCTTCACCCAGATTTCAAGATACGTCACTGAAAGCCTGACAGCCCAGACAAAGACTTGTCATAGGGATGGAGCCACCACAGAGAGCTCCCATAGAGCAATGCCTAGCAGAAATGTGGGGCTGGAGTGGTTGCAGAGAGCCCCCATCAGGGCAAGGCCTAGTGAAGCCATGGGAGCAGGACTATGACTGAGAACCCAGAACTATAGATGTACTAGTGGGCAACATCAGCTTGGGAGAGCTGGGTGGACTAAGTCCCATCAAGCCAGAGGGGCAGTGCTGCCCAAGGCCGTGGGGACCTAACACCCACACATTGGTGTCAATGTGCAGAAGATGTCAGACATGGAGTCAAAGATTATTCTGGAGGTTTAAAACCCAATGTCTACTCTCTTCAGTTTTGGAATTTCATAGGTCCTGTTGCCATTTGCTGCCTATTTCTCTCTTTTGGAGCAGGAATCTGTATCCTATCCTTCTCTCACCATTGTATCTTACAAGAAAATAACTTGTTTTGATTCCACAGGCTCACAGACGAGACTTTGGACTTTGAACTTTTGAGTTAATGCTGAAACAAGTTAAGACTTCGGGCTACGGGGATGGAATGAATGTATTTGTATGTGAGAAGAACATAAGGTTTGGGAGGCAAGGGTCGGAATGCTATGGATTGAATGTCCCTTCTAAAACTCAAGTTGAAATTTAATCTCCAATGTGGCAGTACTGAGAGGTGTGACCTTTAAGAGGCTCGGCCCTCATGAATAGATTAATCCATTTGTGAATTAATGGATTAATAGCTCAATGGATTAACGGGTTATCATGGGAGAGGAGCTGCTGGCTTCATAAAAAGAGAAAGAGAGTCAGCGCATTCGCCACTCAGCATGTGGTACTCTGTACCACCTTGAGAATTTGAAAGGTCCCCACCAGCAAGAAGGCTGTCATGATATGTGGTTCTTTCACTGTGGACTCTTCAGCCTCTACAACTGTAAATATCTTTTCTTTATAAATTACCCAGTTTCCGGTATTCTAAGTAACAAAAAACCCATGAGGATACACCCTATTTACATTTTACATTACACTTTTATCCTCTCTCTCTGATTCTTTCTTATTAACAGAGTGGAAATTCCACCAGGCCTGACAGCCTGATGTACAAGAAAGTGCATAGACTTAAGCTAGTGCTTCAGGGACTGTGTGTAGAGCAGAGCAGATAAACCTGAGAGATTTTCATTCTGCTACCCCACCACTAGCTGCTCCGGGATCTCAGTCTCATTAGGTATACTTAAAGGCAAATGTACAGTACTTTGTGACTCATAGACTGTCCTTCAAATTAGTGGTCAGAAAGAGTCTGGGCTCAGCAAAGTAGCAGATAATGAGAGAAAAAATCAAGGAGAACAGTGTTGGAGTTAATTCATCTTTGTTAAGACACTTCATTGCAGAAATATTGGCAGCACCAGTCTTGAGATTCTAGCTGAGGATGAAAGAAACTCCTATTTTCACTCTCCTGGGGAAATAAGGACTAAAAATGAATTGAGCCAAAAAAAAAAAAAAAAAAAAAAACCAAGCAGAATATTCTCATCTGACTGATCAGATTTTTTCATAAAGCTGCATATGTAAGATTTTCAACTTGCTCCTGAAAAGAATTGGAAACATGGAGAGATGTAAATTATAGGTGCAGGAAGAATAAAAATAAATCCAACAAAAAGCTCTTCTCCTCTTCTCTTTCATGTTAGTAAAATACCTCTGCATTTCTTAGCTCATAGATTAGTTTCTATTTCTATTATATTTCATATACTTACTAGTTTGGACTGCAACGACCTAACATTGACCCTTCCTCCACGCTTATGTGTCAAATGGGAATCTTATTTTTTTGTATTATTTTGGTTTAAATATTCCATTAGTTATAAGTTGTCATAAAAATGAAATCAACCTGTTGAGATTTGAGAATAGTTTTGCCTTAAAATGCTAAGTTTATTGAATTTATTAAAATCTCAGAATTTTTTTAATTGTACTTTAAGTTCTGGGATAAGTGTACAGAACACACAGGTTTTGTTATATATGTATACATGTGTCATGGTGGTTGGCTACATCCATTACCCTATCATCTACATTAGGTATTTCTCTTAATGCTATCCCTCCCCAGCCCCCACCCCAGCCAACAGGCCCAAGTGTGTGATGCTCCCCTTCCTGTGTCCATGTGTTCTCATTCTTCAACTCCCACTTATGAGTGAGAAGATGTGGTGTTTGATTTTCTGTTCTTGTGTCAGTTTGCCGAGAATGATGATTTCCAGCTTCATCCATGTCCACGCAAAGGATATTAACTCATCCTTTTTTGTGGCTGCATAGTATTCCATGGTGTATATATACCACATTTTCTTTATTCAGTCTATTATTGATGGGTATTTGGGTTGGTTCCAAGTCTTTACTATTGTGAACAGTGCCACAATAAACATACATGGGCATGTGTCTTTATAATAGAATGTAAAATCTCAGAATTTCAATAATAGATGATTAATGTTTACAATGACAGAATATAATTTAGATTACATAGATATATATTTTAAAGTATTAATTAGGTTTCTTCTAGCTCTAAGTGGGTTTATGTGGAATGAGCTATGACTAATATTGGCTAATATATTAAATAAGAAGGACATATAGAATTGACTTATTTATTATAGATATTGGTATATGTGCTAGTGAAATGTCTCAGGACAACTGTAAGAAGAGTGCATTCTAAACCATCTCCCCTTTGGCCTGTTCCGAAACACTAGCTCCAGGTCAGCTGCAAAATACTCTTGTCACCGCTTTCTTTTCCTTATCAATAGGAAAACATTTAATCTTGCTGGATTAGAGGTTATCTATTTAATGCATCAAACAAATTAGATCAGGATATATGAAACAGCCTAGAACTCCCCAAAAATTGCCAGCTGTTTTTAGTCTGACCAAATGTAAATGTTTGACCTAAAATTAAATAATCCTGCAGATGTAATATAAAATTCAAATACTTAAGATCAGACATACAGCTGTATGGGGACCAGAATATGTTTATATGTATTTCTATATCTATATTTTTCTATATCTGCATATCAACTTAGAGTTATCAAGTAAAATTTGATTGTCCAATAACAATAATACTAGACGTATGACTAAAATTTGCCTACTTATGACTTAACTTTCTATTTTTCTTTAGCTCCAGCAAAAATAAATGTGTCCTTACCTTAATGCCATCTGTGAATAACACCTAACAACGAAGGATTTCTGAGCACCCACTTTATTTAGAGCTTTGCAAGCACTGTCTATTTTAAACTCATGCAAATGTTTGAGGCTAGTTCTGTTTTTATCATGTTTATTTCACATAAGAGGAAACTGAGGCTTAGTAGTAGTAGAACTAAGATTTGAAACTGGACTTTTCAAAACTTAGAAAAAATCAATACAGGCAGATGGTCAGTGGACAATTAATATAGCTGTGTTTCCACGTAAGTATATACATAAGATTGGTTCTCAAAGAAATGTACAGAAATTATGAGTTTACTTGCTCATAATTTCTGCTGTAGGCAGATGTTTATATTCTACCTACAAATTTAGATACTGTGTTTTTTTTATTTTTTGTTTACAGCAAAGAAACATGTTTAATTTGGTTAGCTTTCTAAAGTTTCTTTATGTGTTTTATTAACATTAAATGACATAGTATCAGCTAGAGTAATTAGTAATTATTAACATTAAGTTACATAGTATCAGTTAGAGTAATAATTTATTAACATTAAATTGCATAGTATCAGCTAGAGTAATTAGTAGTTGGCTTATATATTAGGACATATAGAAATGGCTTATTTGTTATAGATATTGGTGTATGTGCTAGTGAAATGTCCCAGGACAACTGTAAGAAGACTACATTCTAAACCATCTCCCCTTCCAAGGAGAGAAAACACTTAAGTTGGCTAAAGCAGAAAGAGCAGTACAAAAGTGTTGGTTTATGTGACTAAAATGTCCAGAGATAGATTGAGGGATAGCTTGATTCAGACTCTAGTGATGTCATTGGGTCCTATTTCTCTCTAAGTGGCGGTAACTGACCACCAAAAGTACCAGGTTTTCATACTCCAAGGACAAGTATAAACAAAGTAAAATAAAATAAAAGACTTGGGGCAGATCCACCTACATCCCAGAATTAATTCTATTGAATCTGATTTTATCACAGGGCCTAACCTAATAGTTACGTCTAGGGAAATGCAAAGACTATGCTTGTCCCAGTCTGGGTCATATATCCACTCCTAAATAATGTTGAAGGGGAAGGGACGTTCCATGCAGTCATGTGGACTAATGATGGACATTAGCAGATCTTCAAATAAAGTTCAGCAGATTATCATAAGAACTAGGAATGGGTGCTCCATGGCAAAAATAATAAAGCTATGTGACAATTCTTCAAGTGCTCCAGTGCTTAGAAAGCTCTAAATAAAGTGGGTGCTTAGAAATTCTTATGAATCCCTTCATAGGGAGACAGAGGTTTTAGGGCAGAACCAATGGGAAAAAAAATGCATGTCAGATACTTAATTTTATAGTAAAGCATTGAAAAATGCTGACGTTTTACTAAATACTGGAATATCATTTTTGTGAGGTAGCTATATAAACATGACAGTTGATAAAAATACAATCATGAATAATTATAATTGCTGACTATAAAAGTAATGATGGAACTTACAATATAGGAGGATAAGAAATTCTGCATTGAACTAAGGGTCTGGTCTATGCTCTAGTCCAGAATTTTCCCTCTGTCAGTTAATGCGGAGGGTCTTATTTTTAAATTTTTATTTAAAATCCACAGCCAATACCATAAGAGGGTCTTTCCAGGTGTTTACATATATTGCACCTGATTCTGTCCTCTTCAGGGATAAAGGTTTTGTTTTATGTTTTGTTTTGTTTTGCCATTTTATGGCTGTTAACAATGAAAGAGATTTAAATTAAGGCCTGGTCTGGCAAACTTTGAAAAGCAACTCATTCACTGTGTGGGAGAAAACACTACCAGAGGTTAAACAATGAATGGGACACTCAACTTGGAGTTCACTGTACCTGTGTGAGCCTGGGCCTATCGGTACTGATGCTTTCTTCTGAGGCATAAGAGTGTAAGATTTTGCCTTATTAAAAAAAAAAAAAGAAAAGAAAAACAGTTTTATGATTTTCATTGGGTATTCATTCTATCAACCAGTTGAAATGAATGAAAGACTTTTTCTCCATGGCTGTAGGATTTTAGTTTTCTGTCTTTTTTTGGTTGATAATGGTTACGTTCTTATGTACCAATAACAATTTAATCATAATTACATTATTCATATATGTAGCTGACATTTATTGAATGTTCATTATGTGCCAGGAATTTGGCTAAATCCTTTTAAAAAAATTTTTTTGCAACCCAGACTCCTGAACAGAGACGCAAACCTGGATATCAAACTGCCTATTGAACGTCTCCTTTTGGGTGCTTTGAAAGCATCTTACTCACATCTTTAGTTTCAAACTCTCTATTCTTCTGTGTCTTCTAGTTTAATAAACACACCCTCCACTCAGCTCCCCAGTGTTGGATCTGGGCATCACATTTGGCATATTGTTCTTTTTCCCCATCCTGATTGCTCAAGCATCAATCTCCAGTTTACAGAACTGTCAACTCTAGCCTACAAATAGCGTGCACAGTATTCCACCTTTCTTCAGCTCTATAGCTGTCTGTCACCTGATGCACGCCACAGCTGTTTCATTGCAAGAAGCTCTTAATGGATCTTTAAAGATATGAATAATTTTATTATTTCCTTATGAAACACTTTTCTGTGGAATAAACATCTACCTTCCCGTTCTGCCTCATCTACTGTTACCCCTGCCCTCATTCGTTAGCTTTTTCTGAACATTTAGATCTTAGCTTAGAAGACACTTCTTCAAGGAGGATTTCCTTGATTCCTTATACTTGTTTTTATATCTCTATCACAGTCCACAGTTTGTTTTATTTTCTTTTCAAGATTATGTGCATTTTGACTTTCTTCCTCGCCAGACATAAACTACGTGAAGGCAGGAAGTACATGAGTCATGTTCACCATAATATTTACATTGTCTAGCAGAATGCAGCTCCTGCATAAACTTGTTTTAAATGAGTGAATGAACGCACAAAATCTACACAGGTCCTCCTTTCCAAACCCTGGTTTCTTAAACTATGTCTTTCTGCTTTTAGACACATTTTTATTTCATTTTCACTTCAGGAACATTCAATCTTTGCCTCAGGGGCCCAATGGGAATACGTAATATATTCAATATAGACATTTACATTTTGTTTTCTCTTTGGGCAATATCTCAGCTTTTCTTAGTAATAAAATTTTCATGCTCTTTTTGAAATACTTAGTAAAAAGATCAGAGAAGAACAGACGTTTCTGAGTGAAAGTGATTAAAGCACATTTTAAATAGTGCTGGATTATCCAAAGGCAAATTTAAAATATGCTTCAGGCAAAAGATTTTGAATATTGACATTTCCCTTAAAGAATCAAAGTAATACTGATGGCATAACATCAGAAATTCTTTAAACTTCCTAAAACTCATCTTGATATTTATTATTGATTTTACTTTTAATTATACAAGAGGCACAACAATATTAGGATCACTGAAAACCTTAACAGAAACCACCTTTGAATACTAGTGTTAGAGTTGTATAATTTTCTACATTTTCTAAACCAGTGCTCTTTCATTTATTTAGTAACAATAAGCATACGTTATTATATATCAGATACCACGGTAGGTATTTTACATTCATTCTCTTTAATTCATGCTATCTTGAAAGTTAGATGTTTCCCTCCCAGTTTTAGAGATGAGAAAAGTAAAATAATGACCAGGTAAGTAGCGAGGTCTGCTTGGCTCTCCAGCCCATACTCTTTCTGGCAGGTCATACTAGCTTTCTCTGTGTGAATGAGGCTATAACTTCTTCCCCGTCCTACTCATCCTGGTAAGACAATTCTAATGCTGACTATGCAGCGGGATTGCACATATTGCTCCAATCTGCTTAAACTGGCTACTGTGCAAAACTCAAGCAAAGCCCTAGTAGCTCAATAGAAAATCTATATGTTTCAGCAGGATGTCCACAGGGAAGCAGCAGATCTCTAATTTGGAACAATCAGCGCAGCATGGAGTGTGGCAGGGCTGCTTTGTAGAAATATACGAGAGTTTCGGTCATTGTAGTTGTTAGAAGAACTAAGATTTATTGTAGAAACTAAGCATTTTCTTTAGAATCAGTCATTGTCTGGATCTGAAGTCAGCAGCTAAATTTCTTTTATTCAGGGCCTGATTATGTGTCCTAAACTGGCTAAATGATGTTATTTAAATACAGATCAGTATTTAGTATGCAGAAAGGTAGGAAGGAAATGTGAGTAAATAAAACACTGTTCTTGATAAAACTGGCTTAATCCAATAAAACATTTAAAATAAATACAATTTTTCTAAAAAAGTTTGAAAGTAGCTACAAAGATCAGGGGAAATGCTATGGCCATGATTTGTGGCAGATACTTCTTGGAGAGGCGGTCGTCCTTAACTGTTTGGATTGTTTTTGCCTCGGTTTCCCGAGGTAGGCCCTTGACATGCCATGGGTCAGTGCCAGCTGCTCTCTTTGCGAGAAAGCTGGTGCTAAAGGAGATCTGCTTCCAGTCTCCAGGAGAACCAAATGCGCATATGTTTATAGAAATTTTTGAAGAAATTTTGTATAGGAAAAGTAGTGAGAAAAGTTAATAAATCAGATGGTAATATAGTCAATGTAAATTGAATACATAAAAACCAGTGAACCACATTTACCTCATAGCATAGTAACATTTTCCTTAGTTTTAATTTACTAGCATATGTCATCTCTTTATTTTTTTTTAAAGCCTCCTTTATAAAGTGTGGATCTAAGGCAGCCCTCTTCTTTCTGAGCCTTGCCCCAACCCCCAGGATGATTTTTACCCCTGTCCTGCTTTCCTGACATATTCTCTTCCCCTGAGATATTGCTTGCCTGACTAACTTTCCACACAATATCTTTTTGCTTTTCATGTGAATTTCAATGAGTCACAGTGACTGTGCCTGTTATAACAGTTCAACATGCAGCTGGTTCATAGTGATAAAAGGCACCAATTTTCCACATATCATGGAACATAATGGTTAGAATGTGGTGTTAAGGCTGAGTATGCTTATCAACTTACAGATCAATAAGCATTACTTAGAGAACTTATCCATATTAAGGGTACTGTTAGGAATTATATCTCTGACCCCAGGGATCAAGCATGCCATTGCACATCAGGTGAGGCAAAACTGTCACTTGTCCCTTAATATCTATTCTCCGTTTCCTCCACGGTTAAAGGCTATGGATTCTGTGAATAAAACATTAAGGAAAAAAGTATAAGACAGTTTCCCAGCATCCCCTCCTGCAAAGTGCAGTTATGTGTCCAAAGCTGCTCTGTAGAGATGGGAACAATGAGTTGGTAGGACCCTGAAACCTCCAAGCAGGAGAACCCAACCCCGCGCTGCTCATCTCCAGACTTCTCTGTGAGAAAGATATTAACTCTTGTCTTATTTAAACCACTGTTATTCTTGGCCTTGGTTACTCAGCAGTGAAGCGTGGATGTCCCAATGAACATTTAGAACTTAGATTTTCAGAATATTAGTCAAAACGATGAAAAGAGTTGAGCCTAGTACTTAATAAGTGAGTATTCAGGATTATTTTTTGCATTAACGAAATTAAACAAATAATTATTCAGTGTTGTCCTATTAGTGTTGGGGTTCAGGGGTTCAGGGGAGCCCTCAGCTCCCCTGAGAGGACGTTTCTCCAGGTTCTTGGTCTATCACTCTCTCAAGAGTGGGAAAGGAGACCACGGTGCAGTGCGCTTGGAAAGTAATACCGGACCCTAAACAGTTTGCAGAAAGTGATTTATTAGATAAAGAGAAAAAGGAGAGGAAGAGAGAGAGCTTCCACAAGAGAGTGTATGGAAGGCGATCCAAACATGGAGTCTAAACGGGTGTGGAAGAAGGGGACTTTTAACCTGGGAGGAACCCCCACCTTCTCCAAGACCCCTGGCCAATGAAAGGAGTTCCTTGGAACTTCCGCTGGGGTGATTGACTTTTGACCCTTTCTGAGGCCCGTGAAATTTTAAACAAAGACAGTTAAATCTCAAGAATGGAGAGAGATGGGAAGGGGGCTTGGGCGCTGGGAAGTTCTTTCCCTTATAAGTATGCCCCCTTGTGGACCCGGAAAGAGAACACATTCCTTCATTAGATTAATTAAGTGAGAACACGTGTAGTTCACCTGATTAAGTACTGTATGCATAGCCAGTGCTCAATAATGATCATATTCTCCTTCTATATAAAAGCACTATGTTTCCTTGTTAAAGCATTTTCTATTTATTTTTTATTGTAAATATAATTACAAAGTGTTAAAATAGAGGATTTTTCTGACCTGAAAAATATCCTATAAAAGCATTCATAAACTTGTTACACTTCTTTCAAATAATGTTATCTTAACAGATGAGTTGTTTTATTTCAGAGTAACAATGTTTTGCCATTATAGTACACGGTTGCACTAGTGACCCTCAATGAAGCATGTCTCCTAGTAGCGCGCCTTTGGGTGGTGGTAGTCTGGTAGTCTTCATCCACATTGACACTAGGGTTGGTCATGTGACCTGCTTTAAACAATAGGGTCTCAGCAAACATGTGGCAAGCAGAAGATTAATATGTGCTTATACATTGAAGCATGCCCTTTCAGAATGCTGCTGCCACCATTTGAGAAGGCTTGGGCTAGCTGCCTTAAGGATGAAAGATCACACAGAGAGGAGGCACCAGCTGTCTCAACTAAGCTCAGCTGCTAGATAACTTTCCAGATGAAGACAGTTGTAAAAGTGATCTCCAGGTGGGATCAGGAAAAAATCACCCAGAGTCATGAGAAAAAATAAATCATTGTTGTTTCACACCAGTAAGTTTTGGGGTGATTTGTTATTCAGCTAGAGATAGCAGACATTTGCACACACAAACTAATTTTGTGTATGTGAAGTATAAATACATTTTTCATAGTAATGAATAGAATACAATGATAGCTAAGCTCTGCTTTTCTCCTTATATTCTACATAACTGTAACAAAAATTTTACTTCATTTTTGATGCGTTTGACAGCTACAAATTAAATAGAAATTATCAATTATTAAATTTGTGCATTATGCAAGCTTAACCAGAGACTGACACTTTGGTTAGCTACAAATAGTAATCAAACTCCACAGCTTCTGCATGGCAAAAGAAACAATCATTAGAGTGAATCGGCAACCAACAGAATGGGAAAAAATTTTTGCAGTCTACCCATCTGACAAAGGGCTGATATCCAGAATCTACAAAGAACTCAAACAGATTTACAAGAAAAAAACAAACAAGCCCATTCAAAAGTGGGCAAAGGATATGAACAGACACTTTACAAAAGAAGACATACATGAAGCCAACAAACATGAAAAAATGCTCATTATCACTGGTCATTAGAGAAATGCAAATTAAAACTACATAGAGATACCACCTCACTGCAGTTAGAATGGTGATCATTAAAAAATCTGGAGACAACAGATGCTGGAGAGGATGTGGAGAAATAGGAATGCTTTTACACTGTTGGTGGGAGTGTAAATTAGTTCAGCCATTGTGGAAGACAGTGTGGCGATTCCTCAAGGACCTAGAAATAGAAATTCCATTTGACCCAGCAATCCCATTACTGAGCATATATCCAAAGGATTATAAGTCGTTCTACTATAAAGACACATGCACACGAATGTTCATTCCAGCACAGTTTACAATAGCAAAGACCTGGAACCAACCCAAATGCCCGTCGATGATAGACTGGACAGAGAAAATGTGGCACATATACACCATGGAATATTATGCAGTCATCAAAAACGATGAGTTCGTGTCCTTTGTAGGAACATGGATGAACCTGGAAACCATTATTCTCAGCAAAGTGACACAAGAACAGAAAATCAAACACCACATATTCTCACTCATAGGCGGGTGTTGAACAGTGAGAACACATGGACACAGGGAGGGGAGCATCACACACTGAAAAGGGGAGGAACAGTGGGGGGTGACGAGTTGGGGACAGATAGCATGGGGAGAAATGCCAGATATAGGTGATGGGGAGGAAGGCAGCAAATCACACTGCCATGTGTGTACCTATGCAACAATCTTGCATGTTCTTCATATGTACCCCAAAACCTAAAATGCAATAAAAAACATATATAAAAAAAATAAATTATAGAAAAAATATAACCAATTGTAAGTATTTTTACTTATTTATTTTAATTAATTAATTTATTTATTTATTTTGAGACAGGATTTTGACGTGTTGCCAAGACTGGAGTGCAGTGTCATGTTCATGACTCACTACAGCCTCAAACTCCTGGGCTCAAATGATTCTGCTCCTTCAGCCTCCCAAGCAACTGAGACTATAGGCACATGCCAGCACATCCAGCTATTTTTTAGTACTTTTTATAGAGATGGGATCTTACTATGTTGCCCAGGCTGTTCTTGAAATTCTGGCTCAAGAGATCCTCCCACCTTGGCCTTCCAAAGTGCTGGGATTACAGGCATGTGTCACTGTGCCCAGCCCAGTATTTTTATTTAAATTGTAGGACTTTAGAGGAAGACAAAACTGAAGAGGGAAGACAGGAATAAAAGAGAGAGAATGAGATTGTTGCTCTGGCTATATTTTTAAGAGGTAAATAACTGAGGAACCAATCATACAACATACTTGGGTATTTACCTGTTTTCCAAGAGTTCTCTCTATGTGTTTACCCCATCAATGAAAGACAGTGGTTGGAGGCAACTAGACATTTCCTGCAGATGGAATCAATGTGCAAACCAGACAGAATCGCATTCACCCTTTACTGTTTTTATTATGATAATCTGCTTTCTACACCTTTTAAATGTTATGTCTTGAAGTATGTTTTGTTTTAGGGCAACTAAAACCAAAATATAAATGTCAGATTTTTGAGTGGTATTAGTTCCATAATTTCAAAATACCCATGCTAGCTATGGACTAACTGTTGTCATCTTCAGAACAAGAGGAACCTCTCCTAATTAATGTCTTTACACTTGATTCAGGCTAATGATGACTGTAATATTTTTATATAGGGAAGAGTATTTTTATTACGATTTTGTTACTTGCTTAGTTTACTTTTCTCCTGGGTATTCCAAGGATCTTTTTTACATACGGTACTAGGTCTTTCTTGGGTTGCTCTAAAGGAATACCTGAGGCTGGGTAATTTATAAACAACAGAAGTTTAACTGGTACATGGTTTTGCAGGCTGTACAAGCATGGCACCAATATCTGCTTGGCTTCTTACAATTATGGTGGAAGGTGAAATGGGAGCAGGAATTTCACGTGGCGAGAATGGGAACAAGTGAGGCAGAAGGTGCCACACACTTTTAAATAACCATATCTCACATGAACTCACTCATCACCAAAGGGATGGCTCTGAGCCATTTAAGAGGAATATGCCCCCGTGATCCGAACACCCTCCACCAGGGAATCAGTAATACAATGTGATTCCTTACATTACATATTGAAATGTAATCTCTGCCTCCAACAATGAGGATTACATTTCAGCATGAGATTTCAAAGAGACAAATATCTGAACTGTATCATATGCATAATATTATGGGTATATACTGAGACCAACAGCCAGAATATCTGAAGTCTAGACCCAGATGCAACATTACCTAGTCACATGACTTACAAGTAATTTAACTTCTTTTAATTTTCCAGTTAAAACATAGGGTTAGTAGTATCTCCTCTGTTTTCCTCGCAAGATTTTTGAAGAGCCAAACAAAGTCACGTATGTGAACAAATTAATTGATATTAATAATATCTTACTATTTAGAGTAAACAACAAGATATTTTGAAAAGTAACTGAAAGGTTAATGCTTAAAATCTTCTCAGCAGTTCTTTAATACTTGCGCATTATAAATTTTTGGCACTGTACATTCAAGGTAGTCCTATGGATATAAACTAAGAAATCATCATTTTGGTCTCTCAATATATTTGGAAGAAAATTATTGAGGTGCAAACAAAAACCTTGAATTACTTCTGGAAAAGAAGCAGGTTTCAATGACACATTATTATAAAAAGGCGTGCGTCCAGTTTGGGACTTTTCCATGGTCGCAAAAGAATTATTTGTTTTCACAAATGTTGGTTAAAAATGATGTGAAGTTTTTGAAGGTGGCACGTGACCTACTTTGCCACATTGCAATCATATGTGATTTTCTTGATAATATATCTTGACATTTGCTAGATAAACTCTTTCTCATTTCCTCTGAATACTTTGTTAGTAGCAAACACTTTGAAAAAATCTTGGAATATATGGAAAAATATGTTGCAGAAAATATTATTTGCATACCATCAATCTTATGCTTGACTTCAAAAATATTATTTGAGTCATTTGCATAAAAACGAGATCTTTGTCTTTTAAGAGTTTATATCCTCCTGCTGCTATATATCGTATACTGGATTATTACTCCAAGTGAGGAATCAACAGCAGAAACAGACGAACTCTTAAAAACAAAGATCCCCTTTTTATGCAAATACGTCTAATAATTAACACAGAGAAAGAGGAAAGTTATACACAGTTTCTCTGACAGAAGCCAATCGAGTTTTTCAAAAATAAAAAAAGGCTTTCGTGTTTTGATTTAACATCTGAAGTCAGTGGAGTTTGCATATGTGACTTTGATCTTCAAAACCCTATATGGTCTCCGTGCTAGTGACTTTCAATGATGTCTCTTAGGTTCCTGGTGGTTCTTTTACTCAAAAGGGCTAAGGAGAGCCTAAACATAATTGTTTTCTCTCAAAGTTTAGTTTGCAAACATGTTTTGCATTTGAAAATGATGCTGATAATAATTACAATGCATGTGTATAGCTGTACATATATTTGTGTGTGTATGGATACATACATATGTAGTGCTTTTAGTACTTTATAATGTACTTGACTAGCTATATAAACTAAAATATTTTCCCCTGACAAAAAAGAAGTCGTTTTCAGTCTTTTTGAGCGTGGAAATAAATTCTTGTTATTAAATAATTGTAAGTTCCCTCTCCACATAATAAATGTTACATTTTCATTTATTCCAACATCAGACAGTACTTACTGTATAATCTGTTTTGATAGCTGTACTTTCCCCTGCTCCTCTTTCCAAAATAAACATCATATCTTTGACTTGGTTGTTGAACAGTGCATCTCTGCTTGGGGCAGTTTGACTGGGGCTGGTGGTAGCCATCTGCAACCCTGATAGCCCCCTCACCTGGCTGCTGAGCTGGGTGCTGGCCCGTGGCTGGAAACTCAGGTGTACTGCTAGCCAGGGAACTAATTTGCTTCCCATGTGGACCTTTTATCAGCTTCTGAGGCATCTTCCCAGCTTGGGTGCTGAGTTCCTAGAGACAGTATGCCAAGAAACAGAAATGGAAGTTACTGGTCACTTTGTGCCTGAGCCGAGAAATTGGCACAGCATCATTTTTCTCATGTTCTATTGATCAAACAGACACGAAGCCCTCCCAGACTCAAGGGAAGAGTACGGACACAGACCCCACCTCTTGATAAGAAGACTGTCAGAATTTTCAGCCGTCTTAAACATACTGCAGTTCATTTTCAAAAACGTGCCATGTCCCAGATATTGGTACTCAAGCTTTACTTTATCCTTCCAGGATAAGCATCCTCATCTTCTGCCAGCCACTGTAGGGAGCAGAGCACATTCCTGAAGGGCCTGTTTTGCTCCCTTTGCTTTCTCATGTGCTAAGGCTTCTTTAGGACTGCATAGCAGTTCTGCAGATATCCAAACTAACACAGCCCTGTTGCTGTGGGCTTTCTCATATAGCACAGTGCACAGAGAACTCAATCTGACAGTGACACCAGCCCTCACTCCCTCTGGTTGAGACCTTGACAACCTTCAGGACTTTATTGTGAATACTCTTCCACCTCCTAAGGTAACAGCAGACAAAGATCAAAAGGGGAAATTCCTGTAGTAAAGTATGGAGTCAGCGATCTGTGAAAGGCTGTTGCTTTTCTTCCTCTCCTGAAATCTCTTGTCTCTTTCCTGCCCACACAAGCATAAATAGTATCAGTGTTTTGTTTTTTGTGTTTTTTGGTGGAGGGCATGGTTGGCGAGATTCCTTGTCACTCCTATGCCACACCTTTTAATTTTTTGTTTGTATATATTCATGGGGTACAACTGCAGTTTTGCTACATCGACATATTGCACCGTGGTGAGAACTTTCAGAGCCTTCATCACTGGAGCAATGAGGATTGTACCCATCAAGCAACTTCCCATCATTCACCGCCTCTCACCCCCTCACCTCTCTCAGTCTCCATTGTCTCTCATTCCACGTTCTGTTTCCATGTGTATGCACTATTTAGCTCCTACTTAAAAGTAAGAACATGTGGTATTTGTCTTTCTGCACCACACCCTATTAAAAAGCAGGAGGCCTTACCTAAGGATGCAAAAATGAGCTCAAATTAAGACTCCTCAATCTAGTATTCTAATGAGGGGAATGTTGCTGTTTTCTAGATAGTAGGACTTATGACTGACTTCTTAAACAGTGATTTTGTGGCTTAAATATGCTATGGGTTGTGTGTACACGCAGTCACTATTTCCGAAGACAGCGTCACTTGGATATATAAATGACCTTTGAGATGAAGGCAAACATTTGAAAATAGCCCCTCCTCCATTTCCAGGACCTGCTTGGAGCCTCCCACCTGAATACACAATAACTCTTTTTTTGGTCATCTCAGGCTTAATATAACGTCACCAAACTGACCTCCTTTTCTTCTACTTTAACCTAGATTTTTCGATATTTGAAACACATATGTATATGTATGGGTATATATATATATATTCAATGTGACTTATTCATGATTAGATTCAGGAGGTCAATGAGATAAACTCAGTATTGATAAAAATGACAGTTACACCCTGAACTTTAAGTGTAATTTTCTAGAAAGATTGCACCTTCCTCTGAAGCAGAAGCAACCAGCCAGAACAGTCCTGAAGATATTATGCTGCTCAATTATATAGAACTAAACACAAGCTTCTAAAAATGACTTGTTTCCATTTAACCAGTCAGTTTTAGTTGTCCCTGTCATGTTTTATTTTTCATGATAAATAATGAAGCATGCAAAAGCAAGTTGGCTTTCAATTGTGTCTTTGTCTGTAATTCTCACAGTAGAGCCATTCACTTTTTAATTTGTAAATTTTGACCTAAATACAGAAATATAGAAAGACACACATATTTTTGTGACACTCTAATGGGTCTGCATGATCATAGCACAATCGGATGTTACCCTGAGAACATGGGTGCAGCCTTCCATGACCAGAAAAGACTCACCTGTGAATGATACAGACTATGCTTTCAGACTGGCCCTGTCAGTCTGACCCAAGGAACATTTTATTTTATTTTTCTATTCTAGGGCATTACTTCAATGTGCTATCCATTGCTTTAGAGTAAGAAAAGTGCTGCTTTCAGATTGAACCAGTTTTTATTGTGAATTTAAAAATGTTAAGGAGAGTATATTAGTGAGGGGGTACATTTACTAACTTTTTTGGGAATGACTCTTCCTTCTAATCTTCCTTCTTCCTGATAATTTGATCCTTTGTTCTTTATGGATGTGCTAGTTTTCCTTTCGTCTCATGTTCTACTCTTTTCATAGTTTGGGCAAACTATGTTTGCCTAAACTTTTTTTTTACGACTGGCACAACTTTAGATAATAATCAGAACTTCACTAACCTAACACCTTCTGTGATCTGACTTCTGAAATGAAGGAATTTTAATTAGTGTGCCTTTTGGTGATATATAATTGGCTACAGCAAGTAGAAAAGGTATTTCTTTTTCTAAAAACATTTATTAAATGAGCTACCTGATTGACCACTGGATGTTAAGAAAAAAAAAAAGTCCTATAATGTGAGACACCCAATTTAAGTGCAATAATCATGAAAAGGTGAAGGACAAAAAAGACTGCCTGTGTCAACTCCAAAAATAAAATAAAAATATTTATTCTAAGTTTTTATTATTTTATTAACACTATCTTTCCCTAATGTAAAATTTCTATTGGATTTGAAAGAATAGTGAAGACTGAGAAGAATGTGTGATTATAGAATTAATCTCAGTTGAAGATCTGCAAAGTTTCCAGAAGAATGTACCTGTTACCTCTTTACAAACATTCTTATTATGTGCCACACCATAATCTGGTCACTTAATCCCATCTATGCCATCATCCCCTGCAGGGCTAACCCATACCTAAGCAGGTTCAAAATATGCATAAAAGATACTTGCTTCTTTCCGTCTTTCATTCCTACACAACTTTCCCTTTCCAATATAGTAGCTCTATCAGCAAAGTGTTCTGCAGCCGTGTGATGTTTAGTTTTATGTGTCAACTTGGCTAGGCCATGAGGTGCCCACAGATTTGGTCAAACATTATTCTGTGTGTTTCTATAAGGATGTTTTTGGTTGAGGTTGTCATATAAATTGGTGGACTTTTGGTAAAGCAGACTGTTCTCCATAATGTAGGTGGGCCTCATCCAATCCACTGGATGCAGAATAAAACAGAAAACCCATCCTCTCTCAAGTAAGAGAGATTTCTCTAGCAGATTGTCTTGGAATTTTATCTGCAACATTGACTCTTGTTCTACAGATCTACAGATGGCCTTTGGACTAAAATTGGAACATTGGTTCTCTTGGGTCTCTAGCCTGCTAGACCAACTTGCAGATTTTGGACTAGCCAGTTTCCATATCACATGAGCCAATTCTTACAATAAATCTCTTTCTGTATGTACACATCCTTTTGGTCCTGTTTCTCTGAACCACGACTAATACAAGAGGGTTTTATTGAAATCTCAAACAATAGATTGTGCTATTACTAACCTGCAATCATTTACATTTTGTCTTAATACATTTAATTTCTGTTGAACATTTTTCATTACTCTTTCTAAAAATATTGGTCCACGGAGTAAAACATTTGCACACTTCACTCAGATGTGAAATGTTTTTTTTTTTACTATGAAGTTTCTCTTGTTTATGAGCCACCGTTCCACTAATGGAGTTGGACTGGAGGTAGAAGAGCTAAAACTTGCCAATTAAATTTAACTCAAATTCTTAGCATAGCTTCTTTTTTTTTTTTTTTTTTTTTTTGAGACAGAGTTTTGCTCTTGTTGCCCAGGCTGGAGTGCAATGGCGTGATCTCGGCTCACCGCAACCTCCGCCTCCTGGGTTCAAGCAATTCTCCTGCCTCAGCCTCCCGAGTAGCTGGGACTACAGGCGCACGCCACCACGCCCAGCTAATTTTTGTATTTTTAGTAGAGACGGGATTTCACCACGTTGACCAGGATGGTCTCGATCTCTTGACCTCGTGATCCACCCGCCTTGGCCTCCCAAAGTGCTGGGATTACAGGCGTGAGCCACCGCGCCCGGCCAGCATAGCTTCTTTAAGGTTTTCTCCACTTGTTTTGGATAATAATAAAATTTAAGCTTTAACAACCAGTCCTTATTCACTCTGAATTTTTTTACCTCTTCTCCACCTCTTACAAGAGATGGTGTTGAGATGTAGAGAAATCTTATGGTAATGGATGAAAGGAAATTGGAAAAGCTAGTCTGTGTGCCTGTCTTCGTGTACTTTTCACGGGCTGCTGTGAAATGTCCTAGTCCATCCTGACCACTAGGCATGCTGTTGGAATCTGCTGTAGTTGTACATCACTAATAAAAATCATAACCTGTCCTTTCTGAATTGGCAAAAGTCTTGGGAAATTTGCTTCTGGCTGACACTAAGATCCCTCTGGTCCTGACTATAACCTTTGTTGAGTCCCGGACTTAGAGGTTCACCCACTAGTTTTTGGTACAGGAATATCTTACATAATCACTGCTACTCTCAGCCATTAACAAGCTTGTTTGCTAAATACCTCTGCTTTCTTCTAGAGTTCCACCTAGAGCACATGGGATTCTGGATACTTTTCATAGCATACATGAACCTAGTAAGAGTTGAAATGCTAACTCCAGCCCATCCCAAGCCTAAATATGCTATACCATTCCTTTTATATTACCACCTCTGTGGGTGTGGAGCACCATTTAAAGAGGTGGCTTTTATGTGGTGGGAGCAGGGTATAGAAGCCCTCTGATCAGACATTCACTGAGGTGTCCAACCTCTCAACATAAGCCAGGGGTGAGGCAATGCCAAACATCTTCCTTTTAGTCTTACCTCAAAATACTTCTCTCTTTCAGATTTTTCACCTACTCTGGAGAACTCCTTTTCTATGTTATTTTACTTTCTTCTTTACCTATACTACATTCTGGGATCTGTGTAAACTCCACTCATGCTTTTTGTAGGTAATAATCTTCATGGTGGCAGAAATGGTTATAGGGGAAAAAACTAGATTAATAATACAAGAAAATACATAGGTTTGATATTTTAAAAACATGATTCCTGTTGGTCATTATGATATTATTTTTTGGTGTATTTATGTCTTGAGAGTTTCTGCTAAACAGAACCAACTTTTTTTCATCTTTAGGTTTTACTGAGAGTTGTAACTCAGTAAATAAGTAAAACAAGATTCTATAGATTCTATCTGAGATGCAAAGGTTTGGGGTGCTGTAAAAAGTTGTTGTAAATCTCTACAAAACACAGAACTGTGTTAACCTTTTCTTTAAGACTGTGGTTTCTTATTGCAATATTACCTTCAAAATAATTACACAATCCAAGTTATTTGGGGTCAGCGTCATGGTCAATTGCAATAAGCAAGTCATGCCAATGGCTCTTTGAGCTGAGTATAGTACATCCTCTAATTTCTTTCACTATATTCTTTGCTTGCTCATAATGATGCATATTATTTTTAAAAAATCTTAGAAAATGAAATAAATCCTGCCATGACAATCTTAGAATTTTTTATAGCATGGACTAAATGGTTTATGATGAAAATGGGCTATTCCCTGAGGAATACTCAGACCTCGGCTGAAGGAACTTCTGGGGAAAATAAAGAGCCTGGATTTAATAGCTACCATTTCATGGATCACAGGGCTCTTACTTGGTTCATTAGGTGCTGCAGTACTATAGGGTGGGCCACATACGAAGTGAGATGGTGGCAGAATTAAGATTGGGAGAAACTAGAGAAAAGTAATCATAGAGTATTGGATTCTGTGTCTTAGGTACAGGATTATTGACAGGTAGACATGATGTAAAGTCCTGATCAATTACATTGGGTCAGACAGGGCTATAATCCCAGTGGGTAACGAGGAAATTTACTGATAGTTTTGTCTAGAGCTAAGATAATGTGGTAAAAGTTAAAGAAAAGCTGTGGTTTGGGGGAAGCCATTGGAAGATTTTGAGAAGTTGTGAGACAGTCTGAATAATGCTACTAAAGGTTACCCTTTTAGGGGAAGCAGTTATAAAAACAGGGAAGATTGTTTGCCTCATTTTCTACTGTAAAGTTATAGTTTTCCCCTTTCTATGCACAAATCTTTGTAAGTGGGTCACAAAGTCCAAGTCACATTCAAGGGAAGGGAGAGAGTTTATCTATCTATCTATCTATCTGTCTATCTATGTATCCATCCATCTATCTATCTAACTTATTTGGAATTATTTGGGCATTGTTTAAAAAATTCTACTGTTATCATGTTTTAGAAATGAGATTTCCCTATGTTTTTCAGGCTGGAGTACAGTGGCTGTTTCACAGGCACAATTCCATTACTGACCAGCACAGGAATTTTGAGGGCACTGTTTTAAAATGCTTTATGCATGTTATGTATTTAAACCTTATTACAACTCTATGGGCTACGTGTGTTGCTATCATCACCTTAAATTTACAGACTAAAACAACTAAGACATCGAAAGATCATGTATCTTTCTTAAGTTTGCACAGCTAGATTTGATACAGAGCATCTGGCTACATAAGGTATTTTATTAACTGCAACTACTGCTACTATTGCCTGCGGAGCTTGGTTAATAAAAACAACCTGGAAAACTAGTTGATAAGGAAAGAGGGTAGACGTATGGTTTCTGCCTTAGTCCTTTCAGGCTGCTATAACAGAATGACGTGAACTGGGTGGCATGTAAACAACAGAAATCTAGTTCGCAGTTCTGGAGGCTGGGAAGTTCAAAATCAAGGCATCAGTAGATTCAGTGTCAGAGGAAAACCCAATTTTTATCAGTAAGACTCAAGTCCTCACTGTGCCTTCATTCAGTGGGAAGGGAGAACTCTGGTCTCTTCAGCCCCTCATAAGGACACTAATACCACTCGTGAGACCTCACCCTCCTGACTAATAATCATCTACCAAGGGCCCTACCTCCCAATACCATTACATTGGTGATTAGGTTTCAACAGATGAATTTTGGTGGGCTGCAAATATTCAGTCCATAGCAGTTTTTCATCCAATACCAGTACGGAGTCAATCAATAGATTAATGGATAAAAAAAAGATGTGACATATATACTCAATAGACTACTTTTTAGCCACAAAAGATGAGTGACATAAACCTGACAGAAAGACAAATACTGCGTGATCTCATTCATACAGAATCATAAAATGTTGATTTCCCAGAAGTAGAGAGTAGAATGGTAGTTATCAGAGGGTGGGATGGATGAGGGGGAAGGGAGTTTGGAGAGATTGTGGTCAAAAGATAGATATATACAGTTAGGAGGAATTGGTTCAAGACATGTGTGTACAGTATGATGACTGCAGTTTATGATGATGAATTGTATCTTTAAAAATACCAAGAGAGTGCATGTTAAGTATTCTGCATGTTAAGTATACTGTAAATATGATAACTATATGGGGTAATGCACATGTTAATTAGCTGGATTTAGTCATTCTACAGAGTACATGTACATCAAAACATGTTGTACATAATAAATACATAAATTTTATGTCATTTACAGAATAAATTTGAAAAAATCCTATTTATTGATGTTTCTTGAAAGTTTGAATGAACACTATTTCTGCATGATAATCATATATTTCCTAAAGTTTAAAAAATCTAAAATCCTTAATGCAAATTGGATTACTTAACAACCTCAGAGAATTACATGAAAATACAGAAGAGATATTGCAGTTTGTAGTTTCTTCGTAAAGTGATGAAAATGCTCTAAAATTGATGTGACAGTGTTTGTGCAACTCTGTAAATACCATTGAATCATATGCTCCGAATGAGTGAATTATGTGGTATGTGAACTACGCCTCAATAACGCTGTTAACATTTTAAATCTGTCACAATAATGACCAGTGTGTAAACATTTTTGCCTTGCAGTCACAGGCTCGAAGGAAGAATGTGTATACTTTCTAGATTGGACCTTCTTCGTTGGCCTTTGACAGCAATAGGCAGTTTCGGCTGTGGGAACTCGAATGGCGGTACGGGCTCCAAAAGACCAGGCCCTGTGCTGAGTGTTTTATAGACATTATTTCATTTAATTCACTAAGATATGTTGGTGTTAGTGTCTCCATTTTACGGAAGAGAAGACTGAAGCTGAGGATAGTTAATATTTTGGACTGAATGTTTTGTCCCTTCAAAATTCCTATGTTGAAGCCTAATCCCTATTGTGATAGTATTTGGATGGGGCCTTTGGGAGGCAATTAAAGAATGAAAGTGGAGCTCTCATGAGAGCAATTGTCCTCTTATGCAAGAGTTCCCAGAGAACGCTCTCACTCTCTTTCACCATACAAGACCATAAAGAGAAGTCATCCACTTACAAACCAGGAAGAGGGCCTCACCAGAAATCGACTTTGCTGGCACCCTGATCTTAGACTCCCCAGTCTCCAGAACTGTAAAAAATAAATTCCTTTTATTTATCTGTGAAATTCTGTTACAACAGACTGTGCTAAGACAATTAAGTAATTTAACTTCATTCACACACGTAGTTAAGTCGTAGAACCACGAAGTGAACCAGATCTGCCTGATGTCAAATACTATAAATTCCTGTCTTCAAATGTGATCCCCTTTTGCTGAGAGATTCCCTTGCATTGAGATGGGAAACAGATTTAAATGATTGAAAAGTTTCCCTTGAAGGTGCTTTTTCCTCTGGCAGGCTTCTCTTCTTTCTCACATTCCACCTCTTCCTCTTTTCCCTCCTCCTCCTCCTTGTCTTCTTCATCCCCCTCCTTTTTTCTCCCCTTCCTCCTCTTCCCCTTCTTCCTTATTGTTCACCTCCTTCCCCTCTTTTTCCTTTCCCTCTTCCACCTTTAGTCCTCACTCTTCCCTCCTTGTCTTCCTTTTCCTCCTTTTTCTCTTCATATTCCTTTATTTTTTGCTAAAAACAAAAAGATAACAGAGAACTTTGGAAATAATAGAAACAGAATATATAATTCAGGAATAATGGCAGTTTAATTAAAATCTGGCTCCTTTCTGCAAGTTTTATAGAGGAAAAATATATGGTCTTGGACTTTATTGTGCTATAAAATCTTGATTTTCATTTCTAAGAATAGACTTCCTTTTTAAGGTTACCATCTGCCTGAAACTGGTTGAGAGTAGCCACAGATTACTGTACTTGTATATTCTGGAATGGGAACTGGATCAGGGAAGTCACTGTTACCTTGTTCATGGGCTGGGCAGACTGTCCATTTTTTTTTTCTAGAAATGTTGTTCTCCTTAGTATCTATGAAGGCACTGTGGCATTTCTTTGTCACTTGAGGCTTACTGAATTAATTAAATAATACACCAAATATTCAGTAAGTGCCTCCTAGGCACATAGCACTATTGCGAAGTATTGGGGCCAAGGGTGACTGAGGGTCTGTATCAACCCAAAATTTTATCACTCACTCCACTACCATAAATGCCCAAAAGAAACATATAAGCTAAATAAAAACAGTTGCTTTGAAAATGACGTTTCAAGACAAATCCCCTAGGCCACCTTTCCTTCCCCTTCCACAACAGGTGGTACTAATCCCCTCTTTACGTAAATTTTGGAACTACTATTTCTGTGGTGGGTATTTTGGGAGAACCCAAGCTTTATAAACTCTGGTCTTTTCCCTCAATGAGATTATAACCTAATTGAAGGGTGAATTTATAAACTCATGAAAAATCAATATTCACTGAGAAAAAGGCATATGAGGTGTCAGAAAGACAGTGTGAGTTTCAGAAGCCTTCACAAGAGGAGCAGAGGTCAAGAACCAGCCCCTGCTGTTCAAGGTCTAGATTTCAATCCTGGTTTCACCACTTGCTATATATGTGATCCCAGGCATTAGCCTTCTCACTCTTCATAAGACATGGTGAGGACTAAATACATTAATACACTTAAAATGTGTGGAGCACATCCTCACAATTCAGAACAATGTGTTAACTGCCTTAACTGCCATTATTGTTTCCAGAAGAAGGGGCAACCTCACATCTGGGTGCTCAGGGGAACTGCCTCAAAAGAGAATCATTTGAACTGCATTTGCATAAAAGGTTAGGATTTTGATGGGAAGAACATCTTGAATCAAGAGATTCAAACACTGCATGTAGAAAAAGTACATGCTGTTTGCTATTGTAAGGCTGCGATGAATTTTTTTCTGTTTTGTGTCTCTTTTAACTAGAGTTCCAGGTAAAAACTATTAACAACTACTATTAATTTATAATAATGGGAGAAAATTAGAGATTCATTGCAGCCTGCTGTTTTCATGGTGATTTTTAATAATGATGAGATTAAATTTAACAGCAAACACAGAGCATTTACAATGGGCCAGATCTTGCGTTTTAGGCTTTATGTAAATGGATGATCTCATTTTATCTCAACAGTCCTAAAGGATGGTTTTATTTTATTTATTTTTTAATAGTTAATTAAGAGGCACAAGGAGCTTAAGAAACTTGCCTACGACTATTCAGCTAGAAAGTGGTGGAGACTGGATTGAATACATGAAGTCAAGCTCTAGAGCCTTCACTGAATTTAATTCATTAATAGGGTGAGAAAATAAAATTACATAGTGGAAAAAAGATGTTTTAAACTATACAGAATTTAGGGTCTTTAAAATCATACTATTTAGGCTACATTTTGCTCTGTTCCTGGGTAAGCAAAGCTCTGGTGTCTATTCTCAGGAAACAGAATAGACTAACCAATATGATGACTCCAAACTACTGACTGAAACGTGTGTATTTACAAAATCAGTAATATCCAGGATTAATTTCTCTATACTATTAAAGGGTCTTTTAATGTGTTACCATTGATTTAAAAACACGATTCTTTTTTGTTTTATTGCATTTTACATGCCACATTCACACACGCACACACTCATTTTCCATACGTAGTCTCAAAAGTTTTCCTTTTTAGCTGGATATAAGCTCTAGCCTGTATTCAGGAGCATAAACTAAATACCTGAGGACCTTTCCAGAGCTCTGATTCTTAGGATAGATAGCAACTTGAGATAAGGAGAAGTAACTCTTGAATAATTTTTAGTAACCTTACACTCCATTTGTCATTTTACGTTCTTGACCCAGAAAGAGAAGTTATTTAGAGGCAGTAGCTGAAGCGTTCACTAAGTAAACAAATAGAGTTAATGGAACACAGTGTGTGGTTCCACGTGTGTGTCTTTCCATTACAATGTCATAGGTCACGAATGATACAGGGAGTTCTAAGCAAGACGTAGCAAATAGCAAAGCATTTTGTAAAGTAAAAATGTAGCTTTTTTCAGTGAACAGCACTTTTGATTGGCTAGAAATGACGGATCTGTAAAAATTTATAATGATAATATTAAATTATAAAGACTATCTATTTTAATAAGTAAGATGCTGTCAGTACTTGCCAAGAATGACATTTACTTACTCTTTGCTTCATAGATATTAGCATACCGGGAAAAAAAATCAAAACCCAGACATCTGGTCAAAATGAAGAGATTTCAGACTTTAGAAGATGGAAATAAATGTGTACCATTTCTCATAGCTTATTTTTTCTATTATAGTTCTAAAAAATATTTCCAGTTATTTTAAATATGCATCTTTGCATTTACTAAATGGTCTAGGATAGTATTACCCCTCAATGGCTGATCATCAGAATTACCTAAAAAGATTTTTGCATATAATTTTGGAACAATTCAGTAGCTTTGTATTGGGGCCCAGAAATTTCAGTCTAGATTATTTTGTGATTATTAAACCAAGCATGATTTCTTGATTATCACTTCTGTAAATGCAAAAAATAGCTTCATAAACAACGACTTTATCTTCTCAAGGCACATTGGCACACTTCTTACTGAGAAGGAAGCATAATATTTTAGCAAAGGTGAACTATGTGCCAATCAATTTACTTATAGTTTAAAAAATTTAACTACTGGTCAAAGAGGGTAAGTAAACAGCATATGTTCACACAGTTGGTAGATACTGGAGTTAGGATTCTGACCCCTTCTACTACATCATGCTTCTCCTGTGAGGCAATTGTCTTGGATTCGATGATAACTGCGGGCATACCTTCGAGATATTGTGGGTTGGGTTCCAGACCACCTTCATAATGCAAATATCATAATAAAGCGAGTCACACAAATGACTGGTTACTCAGTGCAAATAAAAGTTACATTTACACTATACTGTGTTAAGTGTGCGATAACATTATGTCTGAATGTACATGCCTTATTTTAATAATAATTTATGACTAAAATATGCTGACAATCATCAGAGCCTTCAGTGAGTCACGATCTTGTTGCTGGTCGAAGTGCCTCGATGTTGATGGCTATTAACTGATAAGCGTAGTGATTGTGTAAGGTATGGTGGTTGTGGAAATTTCTTAAAACAGGACAACAGTGAAGTTTGCAGCATCAGTTGACCCTTCCTTTCAAGAAAGATTTATCTGAAGCATGCAATACTGTTTGATAGCATTTTACCCACAGCAAAACTTCTTTCAAAATTAGAGTCAATTTTCTTAAATCTTGCTGCTGCTCTACCAACTAAGTTTATGTAATATTCTAAATTATTTGCTGTCATTTCAATGATATTCACAACATCTTCATCAGAAGGAGACTGCATCTGTGGAAACCACTGCTTTGCTTATCCATAAGAAGCAACTCCTCATTTGATAAGGTTTAATAACCAGATGGTAGCAATTCAGTCACATCCTTAGATTGCACTTCTAATTCTAGTCCCCTGGTATTTTCACCTACGCAATTATTTCTACCACTGAGGTCTTGAACCCTTCAAAGTAATCTATGTGGGTAAAAGTCAACTTCTTCCAATACTCCTGTTAATGCTGACGTTTTGGCCTTCTCCCATGAATCATAAATGTTCTTAATGGCAACTTGAATAGTGATATTTTCCAGAAGGTTTTTATTTACATTGCCCAGATCCAGCATAGAAATCACTATCTATGACTACTATAGCCTTACAAAATTTCTTTTTCACATGTTTGCATTTATTTTACTTTTATTGCTATATCACTTATGTGCTGCAAGAAACGTGGGAGCTGTACACATCTTTTGAACACATATGACATTTTGATATATGTAATGATCAAATCAGGGCAATTGGGATATCCATCACTTTAAACATTTATCTTTGCTTTAGAGACATTATAATTCTTCTAGCTAATCAGAAATATACAATAAGTTCTTATTAACTATAATTTTCCTACTGTATTATCAAGTAGTAGAACTTATTTCTTTTATATATTTTTGTGCCCAGTAACAAACTTCTTTTTATTCCTTGTCTTCCCTTCCCAGCTACTGGTAACTACCATTCTACTCTCTGTCTCCATGATATCCATGTTTTTAGCTCCCACAAAAGACTAAGAATATGTAATACTTGTTCTGTGCCTGGCTTCTTCATTAACATAATGACTATCAGTTCCATCCATGTTGTTGCAAATGATATATTTCTTTCTCTTTCATGGTTGAATAATATTGTAATGTGTATATGCATCATATTTTAAAAATCCATTCATCTGTTGAGAGACACTTAGGTTGATAACACATCTTGGTTAGTATAAATTGTGCTGCAGTAAACATGGCAGTGCAGCTATTTCTTTGATATACTGATTGTTTTCTTCTTTTGGATGTAGTCCAGCAAGGAGATGGCTGAATCTTATGGGAGTTGATTATATAATCCAGCAATATTTTCGCTGGGATATATGCTATTTCTAGTTTTGTGGCCTAAGATATAGTCTATGCTGAAGAATATTCTGTTTGCTGATGAGAAGAATCTGTGTTATGCAGCAGTTGGATAAGATGTTCTGTAAATATGTATTAGGTCTATTTGGTCTAGTGTATCATTTGCCTCCAATTATTTTGTTGATTTTTTGCCTAGATGATCTATCCATTGTCAAAAGTGGAGTATTTAAGTCCCCTGCAATTACTGTGTCTTGTAGTCTATCTTTCCCTTTAGATCTATGGATATTTGCTTTATATATTTGGTGCACATATTTACTATTGTTACATCCTCTTGCTGAATTTACCCCTTTATCGTTAGATAATGACCTTCTTTGTCTCTTTTTACATTTTTTTGCTTGAAGATCATTCTATCTGAGATAAGTATATATACTTCTGCTTTTTTGGGGGGGTTCCATTTGAATGGAATATCTTTTTCCATCCCTTCACTTTCAGTTTATGTATGTCTTTGTAAGTAAAGTTAGTTTCTTGTAAGCCGCATATAGTTCGGTCCTTTTTAAAAATTAATTGAGCTGGTTAATATATTTTAATTGGGAAATTGAAACTGTTTACCCTCCAGATTTGTATTGATAGGTGTGGACTCACTGTCTTATCCTTTCTAGCTGTAAAACTTCTAGATGACATTTTCTTCCAATATAAACCTATTTTTCTACATTGAAAATATAGAAAATATAGAAGGTAGCCACCTTCATCAATTATCTTAGATCTTCTGGATAATTTGCTGCAGCTTCCATGTCAGCATTTATTGACTCACCTTGTACTCTTAGGTTTTAGAGATAGCATCTTTCCTTAAAATTCATGAATCAACCTCTGCTAGCTTCAAACTTTTCTTCTGCAACTTCATCACTTTCTTTAGCCTTTATGAGTTGAAAAGAGTTAGGGCCATGGTTTGGATTAAACTTTGGCTTAAAGAAATATTGTGACTGGTTCGATTTTTTACCCAGACCAGTAAAACTCTTTCCATGTCAGAAAGAAGGCTCACACCTGTAATCTACTAAAACTACAAAAATTAGCCAGGCATGGTGGCACACACCTGTAGTCCCAGCTGCTCGGGAGGCTGAGGCAGGAGAGTCCCTTGAATCCAGGAGACAGAGGTTACAGGGAGCCCGAATCACACCACTGCACTCCAGCCTAGGCCACAGAGTGAGACTGTCTCAAAACAAAACAAAACAAAACAAAACTGTAAGTGTCCATAAATGGTAGGTCAGAGAAAGAAAATGTGTGTGGTACATATCCACCATGGAATACTACATAGTCATAAAAATAAAATGAATTCGTGTCTTTTGAAGCAACATGGATGTCACTGGAGGCCATTTTCCTAGGCAAACTAATGAAGGAACTGAAAACCAAATACTGCACGTTCTCACTTATAAATGAGAGCTAAATATTGGGTACATATGGATATAAAGATGAGAACAGTAGACACTGAGAACCACTAGATGGGGGGAGGACTACTAGAGGGAGATGAGGGCTGAAAAACTGCCTGTTGAGTGCTATGTGACTACTAGGGTGACAGGTTCAGTCACACCCCAAACCTCGGCATCATACGATCTATATTTGTTACCTTTGTAACAAACCTATACGTGTACCTGCAATTGTAAAAAAACAAGTTGAAAAAATATATACATATATATGAAGGAAAAATATTAAATTATTTTGCTAATGCAATAGAATATGCTGCTTACAAGAAACTCACTTTACTTCCAAAGACATACATAACTGAAAGTGAAGGGATGGAAAAAGATATTATCAGTTCCAGGAGCCTTTTGTCAGAATTCTTTAGGGTTTACTAGGTATAGAATCATATTGTCAGTTAAGAGAGAGAGTTTGACTTCTTCATTTCCTATTTGGATGCCTTTTATTTCTTTCTCTTGCATCTTTGCTCTGGCTAGGATTTCCAGCACTGTGTTGAGTATGAGTGGTGAGAATGAGCATCTTTACCTTGTTCATGTTCTCAAGGGGAATGGTTCCTGATCTTGCCTGTTCAGTATGATGTTGGCTGTGGGTTTGTTGTAGGTAGTTCTTATTATTTTGAGATGTGTTCCTTTGATGCTTTGTTTGTTGAAGGTTTTTATTATGAAGGGGATGTTGAATTTTATCAAAGCCTTTTCTGCATCGATTGCAATGATTGCATTTTTAAAAAAATTCTGTTTATGTGGTGAATCACATTTATTGATTTGCATATGTTGAACCGAGCTTGCATTCTAAGAAAAAGGCCTGTTTGATCATGGTGAATTAACTGTTTGATCTTCTTATTTTTTAGTTATTTTGAAACTTTTGCTAAGAACTTTTAGACATTTTTGTTCCGTTATTTCCTGACATATAAAATAAGTGATAGTTTATTACATATGATTAAATTGAACCATTGATGTAAATTTACAGCATCAACATATATTACTAGGACATATGCTAATGGAATTTGCAGTTTTTCCAATATGTAAATTCACTGATTACTACCCCAACAACGCTATATGCAGTTAAAGCTCTGATTTTTCTGTCATTTGGATTTATTTTTCATCTTAAGCTATCTCTTGACAGTCTTAACCGTCATTTGGATTTATTTTTCATCTTAAGCTATCTCTTGACAGTCTTAACCAAGCTTATTCTTTAAATTCAAAACATTATCAGAGCTGGGAGTGATTCTTTTGTTAAGATAACATCATTTAGGAGGACATAAATAAACTTTGGGTTTGGAGGTGAATGGGTTTTAGACCTTTAAAGAATAGTCAGGTGGAGCCTGGAGTTTCTTTGCAGCACAAAGCTCCCGAGACTGCTAACACGAGCAGCATGTTTATGGTAGGAAATGCCAAATTTTAGCTTGTAGTTTTGGGATCCCTCTTTGACATGCAGCATCTTTCTTTTCTAATATTGTGGATTTTCCTTTAATTCCCATGTCCAAATGGACTTTTATCATTCAGATTCAAATAGTTTTAAAATTTGCATTTATATATGTAATTACAAGAATAATAAATATCAAAACAATTCAAGTAATATGAAAGCACATGGAGAAAGCACTTGTCCCCTTTAATCACATTTCTTTCTTCTTACTCCATTCCTAAATTTGATGTGGAGGTTCAGTTTTCTTGTTTACATATATGGGAACATTTTTCTGATAGTCTAATATAGTTTGAATGTATGTCCCCACTAAATCTCATATTGAATTGTAATCCCCAGTGTTGGAGGTGGGGCCTTGTGGTAGGTATTTGGGTCATGGGACTGGATCCCTCATGGTTTGGTGCTGTCCTCACAATAGCAAGTGAGTTCTCTAGAGACCTCGTCATTTAAAAGTGTGTGGCACTTCCCTCCTAGTCTCTCTCTATAACTTCTACTGTAGCCATGTGACATGCTTGTTTCTGCTTTGCCTTCCACCATGAGTAAAAGCTCCCTGAGGGCTCCCCAGAAGCCAACCACATGCTGACTTCATGCTTGTATAGCTTGCAGAACCGTGTTCCAATTAAACCTCTTTATAAATTACCCAGTTTCAGGTGTTTCTTTACAGCAATACAAGAACAGCCTAACGCATATTCTTTGTTGACTTGATTTTTTTATACTTGTTTATTTTCTTCATGCTTTTGGACCATTTTACAAATCTCTGTTATAAATAGAATTTCAATCTTTATTAAAATTATTATGAATAATGATGGAATAGATGTCTTGTTACATATATTTGTTACATATATTTGTACACATGATACATATGTGTACACATGATACACATGATACACATGTTACATATATTTGTACACACTTGTTACATATATTTGTACACATGATACTGTTTGTAAGATTTATTCCTAGAAGTAGAATTGCTGGGCCAAAAGGTATGCACATTCTAAGTATTAAAAGATGTTGCCGGATCACTTTCACATAATTCCATCTACACCAATTCCAAAACAAAATCGTATCAATCTTTTAAAATTGTGCAATCTAATACCCCAACACTTGATATTTAATATTTATATTTTGAATTTCTTCTTTTAAATTTTAAGTATATTTGTCTATTATTAAATTTATAGATTATTTGCATTTTTTCTGATAAACTTTTGTTTGGAAATTTTCCCCATTTGTATTGGATTTATAAGAGCTTTTATCATTTATGGAAATTTATCATTTATTTGTAACAAACCATATATATGTTAAAATAATTTTTCAAAATTTGTTGCTGATACTTTCCCATGCCACTCGCTGGAAAAAAGTTTTAAATTTATATATAATAAAATCAGTTACTTTTTTTCTTATGACTGTTGAAGATTACTGGAAGAGCTTTTCCAGCCCAGAATTATATTTTAAAATATTTTCATTGGTCAACTCCCACTTATGAGTGAGCATATGTGGCGTTTGGTTTTCAGTTCCTGTGTTAGTTTGCTGAGAATGATGACTTCCATCTCCATCGATGTCCCTGCAAAAGACATGAACTCATTCTTTTTTTATGGCTACATAGTAGTTCATGGTGTGTATGTGCCACATTTTCTTTAAACAGTCTATCTGGACTCAGGGAGAGGAACATCACACACCAAGGCTTGTCAGGGGTTAGGGAGCAAGGGGAAGGAGAGCATTAGAACAAATAAGTGAAGCATGCAGGGCTTAAAACCTAGATGACGGGTTGATAGGTGCAGCAAACCACCATGGCACATGTATACCTATGTTAGGTGCAGCAAACCACCATGGCACATGTATACCTATGTTACAAACCTGCACATTCTGCACATGTAACCCAGAACTTAAAATTAAAAAATAAAACAAAATAAATTTTCCTGTGTTGCATCTAGTTACTTTTTTAGATATGTTTCTGATATTTAGATATTTAATCTATTTGAAATTTGTTTTTGAAAATTGTATGAAGTAAATATATAACTTAGTTTTTTCCAAATATACATCGAATTGCCTCAACGTCTCTAATTTCTCCTGTTTTAAAAAATACTAAACATGCTAAACATATGGTTATATGTATCTATCTTTACGTACATATATCATGTATTTTTATATATGCATTAAACATATATAAAATAAATAACCATGCTTACCTGTGTACATAGTATATGTTTACATAACATACACATGTATATTTATATATTTTTGTTTGATTAATATATAGTACTTTTTATGCCAATAATACATTATTTTAATTAGTATATACATATTTTAATATAATGAAAGAAAATTATATATTTATTATCCTTTTTTGGATATTTTTATACATTTAATTTTCCAAATAAACTTTAGAATTGCAAAATTTTTTAATGGATCACATTAAAAAATGGGGAAGATGGATGCAGCAAACCACCATGGCATGTGTATACCTATGTGACAAGCCTGTACGATCTGCACATGTACCCCAGATCTTAAAATACAATAATAAAAAAACCTTAACAATAGATCTTAAGATTCATTAAGAAATCTAATTGATATTTGTTTGCATTGAATTTACAAGTCAATTTTGGAAAAAGTTATATCTTTGTAATATTGAGTCTTCTCAATCAGAATATCAAAAGGTAAAAAAACAACAGATGTTGGCATGGCTGCAAAGAAAAGGAAATGCTTATACACTGTTCGTGGGCATGTAAATTAGTTCAGCCACAGTGGGAAGCAGTTTGGAGATTTCTCAAAGAACTTTAGCTGAACTACCATTTGGCCCAGTAATTCCATTACTGGGTAGATATCCAAAGGAAAATAAATCATTCTACTAAAAAGACACATGCACTCTATGCTCATCACAGCACTATTCACAATAGGAAAGACATAGAATCGACCTAAGTGCCCATCAGTAGTGGATTGGTTAAAGAAAATGTGGTACATATACACCGTGGAACACAACACAGCTGTAAAAATGAATGAAATCATGTCCTTCACAGCAACACGGATGCAGCTGGAGTCTATTATCTTAAGCAAATTAATGCAGGAACAGAAGACTTCAAACACTGCAATTTCTCACTTATAAGTGGGAGCTAAATATTGGGTATTCATGGACATAAAAATGCAACAATAGACACAGGGGACACACTTTATTAGTAAAGGGGAAGGGAATAGGACAAGGTTTGAAAAACTACCTGTCGGGTACGATGCTTACTGCCTGGGTGACAAGATCATTCACATCCCAAACCAGGATTAAGCAATATACCAATGTAACAAACCTGCACATGTAGCCCCTGAACCTAACATACAAGTTGAAATTATAAAAAAAAACAAAAAACAAAAAACAGCGTGATTGTCTACTGATTCAAATATTCACATATGTCCATCATTAAACAAAGTATGCTTTACATAGGTATTTTACATTTCTTATTACTTTTATTCCTAGGTATATCGTCTAGAACTATGTTGGCAGAAAGCTAGAGAAACTCAAACTAACGGTCACTCAAACATGAAAGACATTTAGTTCTCTCGCACATGACAGTATCTCGCAAAGAGCTGGTATGATAGTCCTATCGCACAGTCTTCAGAGATCCAGGTGCCTTCTGTATTTTCTTACCATCTCTTAAGACGTCAATTCTGGTCATTAAGATTTGAGATAACTGCAAGAGTGGCTCTCATATCCCCATAAACAAAAGGAGGCAAGGAGAACATCCAGGTGTCTTACAAGGAAAGCTTTTGGAAATGAATGCAGATTCCACTTATATCTTTCTTACATCCCTTTGTCCAGAATAAGGTGCCACATGGCCATACCTTATAGCAAGAGAGCCTGAGAAATATTGCTTTATTTTGGGAAGCTATGAGTCAGCACAAAATGTTTAGTGTTCTATTAGTGCGGGAGAAGACAAAAATGGACATTAGGGCACAGCTGGTAGTCTTCACAGCAGTAGACACTTTTTAGTTAGTGTTGTTACTAACACATTTTTCACATATATTTTTCTACCATATCTTTTCTTATAATTACATAAAGTGCAACTCTTTTGTAACTTGAGAAATAATGCCTCCAAATTTCCAAAATGTAGGAGTGTCACTGTGCAGAATGACCAAGGTCACCAAGGTGAGCCTGTACAGCAGCTAACTGAGCACTGGAATCAGACCATGTGATTCAAATCCACCTTGGTGCTGCCTGGGAACAGTTCTGCCTACTGTGCCTGATTAGGTTTTCCAGAATGTCTGAAACAGTTTCAGGAATACTCAGGTCAAATGGAAGTCCTTTTTTTGGTCTTATCAGGGAAAATTAGGCTGCCAGAATCCTGAGAACAGAGAAACCCATCCTTACCCTCTCCTGCTTCAAAAGTTTTCATTGCTTGGAGTTTCCTATCTAGCATCATTCTCTTTTCCACATATTTTTCACCCACAGCTAGAACTTTTGTCTACTCCTCCTTTAGAACTGCGGTTCTGAACAAGAAGGGAATTATCTGTGTTATGTACAAATTCCCATCAATGGTGGGTACATTATAGTGCAGATTTCGGTAACAAATACATATTATAATAAAAGTAAGTAAAAAGATAAATACAAAAAGTAAGCCTACATCACGTATAACTCCCTATGTTGCAATAGTATTTTTTTCTTCCCATATGCCTTTTTTTTTCTTTCTTACTTTTCCTTTTTCTGTAAACTCACAAATGACTGTGAGATGTGAGGTAGATTGATTTGCACAGCTTTACTGTTAAATCACCCATTCTCCTACCTGGAGTGTTCAAACCCTTCCCACATCATTAATCTCAACTGCTGAGCTGATGGGAATTGAATTCTACAAACAGGTTTTGGGTCAAAGGAGATGTCCCCAGGCAAATCCTTATATTATTTTTACCTAGTAAACCATGTTTTCTTTTTTAAGCAAACAAAATCAAAATCAAAACAACAATCTGTTTTCCCTATAGATGGATAAAATGACTCAAAATGTGTTGAAAGTGAAATGAAAATGAATCACCTTTGGACACGTTCAGGATTTGCAACATCTAAACTAATAACTAAGGAAAAAATGTATAAAGTAGTAGATAAAAGACTCAATTATACCTGTGGTGTGTGAATATTTCTGCCTGGAGTTAGACAAAACAATTTGTGCCACAGTCCTCAGAGCTGTTTTCAACTAAGGCAGTGTAACATAGTGGTCAAGATGATAGGCTCGGTGTCACAGACTTGCTTTGTAATCTCACTTTTGCCCATCACAATCATGGCTACATTATTTCCTCCTGCTAAGGTTCAGCTTTCTCATATTTTGACTGGAAACAACACTTTCCTGTGAGTCTTGTTATAAGCATTAAGTCAAATAATTTGGGCAAAGATTTTAGACTATAGTGAAACAATAAATATTCGCTGGAACGACTACTGGTACAAGTGTAACTACTATATTTTTATCATTACTATTAATATTTGCATTCATACTATGTGAAGATGCTCATCGAAATGGTGTGGACCCCCAGGTGTGGAGGGTAGGATGTTAACCCTTGATATGCTTACAGTCTAGTTTGGGAGAACACACTTAAAAAGTCATGTTTTATGAATAAAAGTATGATAGTTTTTATTAAGACAGAAATCATGTTGTTTTTCTGATAATGATCTCCAGTAAATTATATTGATTTGATTCATTTGCAGTGTGATGCTACCATTTATCCTATAGTAAGTGGTAACTATTCCCATAGTCCTTGAATCTGAGTGGCCTTGAGACTTGCTTTGGCAAAATCATGTTGTATGACTTGCAAAGCTAGGCTGTAAGGCTTTTTGCTCCTTCTACTTTCACTCTCTTGGACCATTGCTTAAATTACATGAAGAATATTTTTCTAGCTTCCCAGAGGATGAAATACCATACAGAAGAGAACCAAAGCATTCATTCAGGCAACTTTCAGTGCCAACTGCCAGGTGTGTAATTGAGGCCATCTTGGATCACACAGGCTCAGCCGAGCCATCAGATGAATGCAGCCACGTGAGTGATCTTAGGAGAAATCAGCAGAGAAGCCACCAGCAGAGCTCAACCTTGATTGCTAATGATCAAGTAAATGATTCTTGTTCTAAGCCACAAAGTTTTGGGGTGGTTTGTTATGCAGCAATAGTTAACTGATCCAGTTTTATATGTGATTTTCCTCTACAAATGTTTTTCACTTAACAGTTTGAAGGCCCGGAGTGGTGCACATTTCTTTAAAGCACATATGTTGGATCCAGGGACTAAACATTTCAGTTTATGTTCGCTAAGTTAACATTCAAATAGAGAGCTTAAAAAAAAAAAAATTGAAAAAGAAGGAAGTGGCAGCATACAGACAGTAAACAATATGATTTAAGAAATAAAAAAGCAAAGTTATATTTTCTGTAGGTTTCTTCTTTGATTGATTTATCATATAATATAAAAACTGGCCGGGCGCGGTGGCTCACGCCTGTAATCCCAGCACTTTGGGAGGCCGAGGCAGGTGGATCACGAGGTCAAGAGATCGAGACCATCCTGGTCAACATGGTGAAACCCCGTCTCTACTAAAAATACAAAAATTAGCTGGGCATGGTGGCACGTGCCTGTAGTCCCAGCTACTCGGGAGGCTGAGGCAGGAGAATTGC
>PVKV010014753.1:0-56231 GCA_004027835.1 Alouatta palliata | reverse complement strand
AAAAAAAAAAAAAAAAAAAAAAGTGTCGCAATGAGGATGAAGTGAAATGTTTAGGAGATAGATGAGGAGATTGTTTCTAACTCAGAGGATCTGGAAAAGCTCCTTGAAGATGTATCACCTTTGTATTTATATTTCCTAGCATGGTATTTGTAAAACAGATGGTCCTGGAGACTTCAGCAATATGTGACTAATCAAGTGTAGCAAAGCTAGAAGTCCCTAGGACTTCAGTTGTATCCATTCTCCATTAGAGAAATATCATTGAGCCTTTATTACGGTGTGAGATACTTTGCTGAATGCTATGAATATAGGAGAAAATAAGACAGAGTATATTTTCTTACGGAGTTAATCAGAGAAAAACACAAGAAACAAGTATATAAATTAAAAAATATAATTAAAGGTTGTGAAAGTATTGCACAAGATGCAAGCAGGATAATGAGGGAGAAAGTAAGTGGGAAGAAGAGTGATTTGGGATACTATGGTCATCAGAGTTCTCAGAGAAGTGCGAAATGGAACCAGACGATGTTGATTAGCCTGAGATGTGAAGAGTGGGGTAAAGAGCTATCCAGGGGCAGCAAACAGCAAGCATAGAGGCCCAGAGTGGAAGTGGGACTGACCTGCTCAAGGGACAGAAAGTGATAAAAGAAAAAATTAAAAAGGAAAAACAAACAGAAAAAAAAAACCTGTTCACTCAGAATTCTATTTCCAGCAAAAATATCCTTCAAAATGGAAGGTAGGCCAAGAATATTCTCAATGAACGAAACTGAAATGAATAGTTTGTCAGCAAACCAGTACTACAGAAATTCCATATAGAGATCTTCTGGGGGAAGGAAAATGATACCAGATTTAGACTCAGATCTATGTAAAAAAACAGAGAAAAATCTCAAAAATTATTAATATGTGGTTATCTTCCTTTTAAAATTCCTCTTCATTTATTTGATGGAAGCAAACAATTTAAAGAAAAAATTAAAACACTAGATCTATATTGTATATTATGCTTTTTATAATCTATGGACATGTAAAATATATGACAACAGTAGCTCAAGAATGGATCAGACTAGAACAACGTTGTTGAAAGACTATCATATTTTATATGAAATGGAGCAGTAATAATTTAAGGTTGTATACTGTAGTCCCTCAGAACAACAAATAAGGAAATACAAAGGAAGAAAGCTAAAAAATATGGAGAAAATAAAATAGAATAATAAAAAGTATTTGATTCAAAATAAGACAGAAAAGAAGGAATAGCAAAACAGACAATGAAAGAAACACATAGAAAACAAGTAGCAAAATTATAGGGCTAAAGTCAACCAGATCAATAATTACATTACATATAAATGAATTAAATAGTCAAAAGGCCAAAACTATCAGACTAGATAAAAAGCCAGATTAAATATACACTGAATTCAAAGATGTACTTTGAACACTTATAGGTTGAAAGTAAAAGGATAGAAAAAGACATCCTTAAACTTATGAAAATAAGTTTAAGAAAGTTGAAGTGTCTATATTAATTTGGGCAAAACAGACGTCATGATGAGACATTTTACCAGAGATTAAGATAATATTTTATCTTAATGACAAAGGAAGAAATTCATCAGGAGAACCTAACAGTTTTAAATACAGTTTAGCCAATAACAAATCTTAAGAATACCTTCCAACACACATCAACAATAATGTTAATTATAGATTTAAATGTAAAAACCAAAACTATAAAAACATAAAACCATGAAATATCTTCTAGAAAAACATAAAATAATATCTTCATGAAATTAGAGTAGGCACAGATTTCTTAGGAAACAAAATGTATTAACTATTACAAAGTGATGTTAGATTTTATAAAAAGCAAAACCTTCTGCCTGTAAAAGATGCCATTAGGAAAACAAAAAGATAAGATAGTGCCTGGGGAAAAATATTTGTAAGATGTATCTGATACAGGACTTGTATCCAGAATATATAATTAACTCCTACAACTAATTTTTTAAAAGGCAAAATAATTTATCACGTGTCATAAAAGAAGACATAAAAATGACCAATAAGCACATGAAAAGGTGCTCAACATTGTTTGTCATCAGGGAAATGCAAATTAAAGGAACAATTAAATACTATCGCATACCCACGATGAATGCTAACATCAAATTAAAACCATATCAAATTTCAATGACCATATGGAAGAACTAGAATTTTACATATTCCTGAGAAGATCCCAAAATGAAACAAATAATTCGGCAAATCGGTTGACAGTACTTAATAAAGTTAAATATATATCTACCTTATGACAAGAAATGTCTAGTAGAGAAATTTTACTCCTATTTACCTAAAAGGAGCAAATAGTATTTAAAAAAAGATTTTTACAAGAATGTTGCTAGCAACTTTATTCACAACAGCCAAAACCTCAAAACAACCCCAATGTCCATAACACAAGAATTGACGAACAAAATGTGGTGTATTCATGCAATAAAATAACAGCTGGAAAATTTTTAAAATCTATAGATGAATGCGACAACATAACCGAATCTCAGAAACATAATGTATAGATATAGAAGTCAGACACAAGAGTACATACTGTATGATGCCATTCCTCTAAAGCTCAAGAACAGCAAAGCTCTTCTATAAAAGTAGATTTCAGAATCACGCTGCCTAAAAACTAGCAGAAATTGACTGGAATAGAATAAAAGGGAATTTTCTAGAGTCATTAAAATGTTCTATATCTTGATTTGAGATGGCAGTTACAGAGTACATTCATTTTCCAAAATCTGTCTTATTGTATCCTCAAAAGCTGCACATTATACTTCATTTTTATTTTTTAAATGTTAGATGGATGTAGTTCCATACACAAACCTCTGCAAACCAGAAGCTTCAGTTTATTCAGTTTCTGTCCTCATTAACTCCCTACAATTTTTATTGTTTTCAATTACCGGAAAGTAATCTTTATATTCATACTGATGCTTTGATAACCTCAAATATTTGATAACACTCGAATATTTACATATGTTCTGCATTATAATGTTCACTAAAGCTGAACTATTTTGAAAGACGATTAATAATATAAAGGTAAAAACAATAGGCCTTTGTTTTTGACTAATTTCTTTCTCTTCCACTTCTGATACATGCATTAATCAAACTGTCTTGTACATGGATTTGTCATCTTTCAGTAGAAAGAAAATAGCTAATACTGATAGATGCCATATATAAGCACTGATGTGCTTACTTCACCCATTTTCCCATTTACTCATTTACTCTTTGCCGCACCCTAGGGGTAGATATTATTGTTATACTGATTTAACAGAGGAGGAAACTGAGGTATGGAGACTTGCTCAAAACCATCCAGCTAGTGGGAGACAGAGTTGGGTTTCGAACCCATGCATTCTGGCTCAAGAACTGTGAATATTGCCTGCTATGACAGGGACTAGAAAGAGAATCAAGGAAGTATGAAAAGCTCTTTTGATATCATCTAGTCCAGTATTCTCATATCTGCCCACTTGACAAGTGAGAATCATGTAGGAGTTTTTAAAAACACAGATTTCAGCTTTACCCTAGAAGATTATGATTCAGTAAATCTAGATTGGAACTTAGAAATCTATATTTTTTTAAAGCTTCCAAGGTTTGAAGATATGAAGATATCACTGGTCCCTCCAAAACTCCATAGGGTTTCTATAAATTTGTTAAATTGTTGACAAGCAGAATTAATTTTTGTACCTATCCTAATACCATTGGAGACATGAAACATTTTACACTTAGAGATCTCCCTCCCTCCCTCCCTCCCTTCCTCCCTCCTTTCCTCCTCCCTCCCTCCTTCCTTCCTTTTCATTTTTTTCTTCTTTCTTTCTTCCTCTTTTTCTTTCTTTCTTTCCTTCCTTCCTTTTTTCTTTTCCTTTCTTTCATCTTTCTTCCCTCCCTCTCTCTCTTTCTCTTTCATTCTTCCTTTCCTTTTTTCCATTTTCTTTCTTTCTTTCATCTTTCTTTCCTTCTTTCTTTTTCTCTTCCTTTCTTTCTTTCTGCCTGTCTTTTCTTCCTTTTTTCTTTCCTTCCCTTTCTTTTTCTTCCTTTCCTCTTCTCTCCCTCCCTCCCTTCCTCCTTTCCTTTCTTCCTTCCTTCTTTCCTTTCTTCCTTCCTGCCTTCCTACATGAGGACTTGCTTTGCACCCAGGCTAGAATACAGTAGCATGATTGTAGTTCACTGCAGCCTCGAACTCCTGAGCTCAAGCAATCCTCCTGCCGCAGCCTCCTTAGTATTCTGCTGGGACCACAGGCATGCACCACCATGCCTGGCTAATATTTTTATTTTTTTGTTGTTGAAACAAAGTCTTGCTATGTTGTCCAGGCAGGTCTCAAACTCCTGGGCTCAAGCAGTTCTTCCACCTTAGCCTCCCAAAGTGCTGAAATTACAGATGTGAGTCACCCTATCTGGCCTAAATACTTTCTTATATCCAGTTGAATTCTATCCACTAGCCTAAATTCTGCATTGTGTAGGTTCTTAGCATAAATTTGTTCTCATCTCTTTATATACATCAAATGCTTCAGGGTTATCTTCCCTAAGGCTTTGTTTACCAGGCTGAAAGTCAACCGGCACTTTTACAGTGTTCTTCATTGGAATGTGCTTTGGAGCTTCCTGTATCACCGCCATGTCATACTAGATGGCATGTCCTGTTTGTTGATAATTTTCTTAAACCACAACTCTCAAACTGAGGGCCAAGTCCCTACTGTGGTCTCATCAGTGCAAAGTAGAGAAGGACAGTCACAGATCCTGTGACTATTACTTCTATCAACACCATTAAATCTTTAAGAGAGTGTGTGTGTGTGTGTGTGTGTGTGTGTGTGTGTACCTTGAGACACTAATCTATACTCATATTGAACATGCTATCAATCAATTCTCCTAAGGCTTTTCCATGCACATTTCTGCTAAGCCACATCTTTATTTTCTCTATCTTTCTGCTTGATTACTTAGATATTAATGCTTGTTCCCATTAGGTTCCATCTCAATGAGTTCCACCTATTCCTCTAGGGACAGCCAATATAATTCAGCTCATGTGTCAATTATGATTGGTTGGTAGTAACTGTCTAGACTATAAGCCCTCACCTCAGCTGATAGGGAGAGGTTTCCATCATCTATTAGCCACATCTGTTCGTGGTGAGGAGTGGGGTGCTAGTGGCTTATTCTTCATGCCTGTGTCTTCCAAGCTCCAGCCCATCAACATATATTGTAGAAAATTCAGGACAAGGAAGGTGCTGGTAGACTAGGGAGTCATTAACACATAGGTGGCATCTAAAGCCACAGGGATGGTCAGGTCATGCATGAAGGTGGTGTAGGTAGGAGAAGGACGTTCCAGAGTGTGAAAGAACGGTTAGTACAGTGACATTTGGTATGGAATCATTGCTGATCTGCCGTCTCACCTTCACGCATGGGGTAAGGCCAAGCCCACAGGCACCTCCAGCTCCCACTGCATCTCCACCCTCAGGGTTGCTGAATCCTGGGCCAGATGTATGTGCAGGAACCAGGTGCGAGGACCCAGTCTATCCTGCAGGTCGGTCACCCATGTGACTGAGGCTGGGGGCACTAAGACACAGACACAGCTTCCAGTTTGTCCTCCTGGGCTCCAGTTTCACCCTCCCCACACCAGTGCCGTTTCTTTTTGCTCCTCCCTACCTCACTCCATTATTCTTCCAGCAGGTCTGACAAAAGATGCAGAAAAAACAGCCTTACAAAGACTGCCTCAGCAGCTCCCATAATTGCATGAGGTCTAATCCTTATCACAAAGGCCTTATTCTGTATCAGCTGTGATAGTTTATTCTTCTCATCAAACCCTGATATGGAATTTGGGGGTATCAAGGAAGCCTAAAAGGATGAAAGGGTTATTATCACAGTTAATCCTCAAAACCACCTTATGAATACTATTAGCTCTTTTTACAGATGAGAAAATCATGGTTCAAAGACATTAAAGTCAGAACTTTATTTCCTATTTCAAAATTAATTACCTTAATTACTATACCAGGTCTTTTACGGAAAAAATAGAGTGAGGGAGGGAAAATAGAAGAACTCTGTTTTTGTGTGTGTTTTGTTTAAAAAAAAAAAAAAAACCTAATTTTGAAACTTATGTGAAAAAGATAAAGCATAGCCACTCTAGTTGAAATGGGGGATATGGGTGTGGAACATTTCCCATCAAATTTTAAGCACAAAACTTAAGGTGTCCCAAGTAAGAAACCTCAGGGACATCCCCCTTTGGGAAGCTATGACAGTCTGGCATGCCACTCCCATAAGGATAATATGAGGAATGCTGGCACATTTGATCTTATACTTTCATAGTGAAAACAGCTTTTCGCTATGAGTTCAATATAGGAAAACTCACCAACATCAGGGTTCGCCATAGACCTAGTTAAAGAGTTTGTATTGCCTTTGGAAAAAAAAAAAAAAAAAGTCTGTATTATTCTATTACTCTATACTACAGTCATTCCAAAGTACAGGATGTTTAAATGCTTAGCCTTCTGAATTCATCTCACTGCCTGCAGGCATAGACTGCAGGGTACCAAACAGTCAATTAAACAGAGAACACACATTTTCTAGAACAATTCTTTCTCTATTTAATAGTATATATGCAAAGCTTTGAAAATTCAATTGGGAGGCAAATGGTTTTGCATCTTCAAAAGCTGTTTCCAAACAAACAAAATCTAAAGCTAGGGAATAAATTTATTCTCAGTAATTAAAAGACAATTTTAGCCATGTTGGATGCCTGACACAAGAAAGGGCTGGAAAACTGTCACCCTGCTGTGAAGATTCAGATGAGACAGAGTAGATCATTCTAAATATTTAAAGAGCTGCTTTATCGGATGATGGTTTAGACGTATTCTATGTGGCAGAGGGAAGATGATAGATTTTAGCATTTGAGCAAATCATCTCCATACAACCTTGATTTTGGTCTTGGAGATGGTCACTACGGCAAACTGCGAGAAACCTAAGGAATGAAGCTGGCTTTTTTGTTTGTTTTTTGTGCTCTGAATTGAATGTTAAGAAAATCGAAATAAATAGACTTACTCTGAAGCACCCTATTCCTTTGAAGTGTACTCAAAGTGGCTTTTAACCATATATTAAATAACAGCATATAGGGCAAATATCTTCTTCTTGGTCTGGGTTTTGATGTGATGCAAATGAAAATTCATACACATGAAATGCGCTTTTTCTTCGCTTCCCACGGCAGTGCCATAGATCTCAATGGATACGGGAAGCACTAACACAGCAGGGCATAATTTTTATGTAAAGTGTCTTCATAAAATTCATTTTTGCTGGAACACAGTTGTTAATTCAGCTTCCTTTATGCCTGAAGTGGACTGTGCTTCTAACATGAAGTTGTGGATTATGGTATCAAGATACACAGTGGGTTAGACTAAAGCTCAAACAGTTGCTGGTTACTAGCTGGGGTGGCAGAAAGCAGTCTGTATGCAGGGAAGAATGCACAAGTCTAGATGCACGCCTGTTTCTGTCTGCCCTGCAGTGGTGTCTCTTCCAGGCTATTTCTCATTTCTTCCCAAGTGCTGGGGATTGTTGGTGTAAGGCCGGTCGCCTCGCCAGGAGGCCGGACACGCCCACCTCTGCACTCGCACCCACCTCTGCACTCAACACCTGGCTCTGCACACGGCACCTACCTCGGAGCACATTTTCCCCTGGAAGGATCCGGCTCATGTAACCCTGGCGGGATCTTGCATTAGAAAAACCCGCCCAACAATCTACCCACCAATAACAGACCGCCCAGTCTCCATCCTGCTCTCCTGCAACCAGTTAGAGCACCTGGCCACTCCTGGTTCCCTAGAGCTATAAAAACCCCACTTCCCGGGAAGTGGGCGACTTCTCTGGTCCCCTTTCCCCAGACCACAGAACCCTGCCTGGGAGCTGAATAAATTGGCATTTAATTTTCTTATACTGGCCTCAGTTTCTTCATCTTACACTTGGCAGTAACCCTTAGAGTTGGCCTCTATGATTTCCCCGAGTAAGCATCAATAGTGATAGGTCACAGCTGTCCAAGGATTGTGATATTTGCCTTTTAGCTACATCAGCTAAAAGTCCTAATGTGTCTTCACCAACTTCAGCTTTAGAGCTTTACCTGCCTCCTGGCCAATGAAAAGGCCCAGGGAAGCGGATGCAGCATTGGTGGTGATTTTCCGGACTCAATAGGATTCTTCTTAGAGTCCAAAAAAAAAAAAAAAAAAAAAGCTAATTGTCAGTATCTCCTGTTAATCTGGTTTATTAAAACCAGATTGTGCTCTTTCTCTCTCGTCCTCTCTGTCATTCACATATAAGCCAGCTGTTGGGTACCTAGGTCTAATCTTCGGTGTCCTAGCTCTTTGATCTTCCTTCCCTCCTGCTTGGAGACACATCTCTTACAGCAGCTCTCTATCTTTTTTCAGTAGCCAGCCTGCCAAATGCTGGGTTAAGTCCTGGCTGTCTACTGTGTCCTGCAGTATTGACCTTTTAATAGGTATATTACAATAAAAAGTCTTCAACACCAGAAGAAAACACCTTTAAAGGTGAAATTTCAGATGTGGCCAGTCGGGCTGGGGAGAGTTTTATAGACAATGGTCCTCAAAGCACCAAAGCCAGGTGGCTCCCTGCCCCTTTCCCCTATGCCTGCCTGACACTGACACCCTGACACCCAACAGCCCCACTGCCACTTTCATGGGAGACTTTTCTGTGGCACACATGACAGGGGGCCTCCCAGTTTCATACAGTTATCTCAGTGGCCTTATCTATTTATAGACCACACCTGACCTCATTTGATTTACAAGGTAACAGAGAATAACAGAACTCACAAATTATAGATAAGAGAAAGTGTTGATATGTAGAAAACAAAAACATTGTACAAAGCCTAGAAATGACTCTAACTCAAAACTACCAAATATATTGAAGCCTGAAAACAAGGAGGAGATAGAAGAAATTAAAGAATAACATACCCATAGATCATTTTCATGGAGAGGAGCTCCCTAATTTCCCCCTTTTCATTCAGTATGTGTTTCTAACCTTTATGTGTCTGTTTCTTAAAATGGAGATAATAATTGTATCTACTCGAAGAGTTCATATGAAAATTAAATGAGCTAATATAGGCAAACAATTTTGAAAAAGCCCAAACAGCTCAATCAATGTAAACTATGATTATTTTTAATCATGCCGGTCCTTTGCTTTGGACAAAAAGAAAGACCTAACTCATGAGTGGGACATTTCCTAACAATTTAATATTCTGAAAAGAACCCTCATTTTTGGCATCCTCAGGCATATTCAAATTATTCTGGCAGGCTGCCTTCTCTACAGATGCTATTTATACCCATCTTTTTTGACAGGTCAAATGCTTCCTTATATACTAATCATCCTATATTTTCTTGGCATAGATTTGAATGGAAAATCATCCCTATTCTTCATTCTTAAATTTTTTTTTTTTGAAAACATGGAAGATACGACATTACAGGAACTGCTTCTAAGAAAGCTGTTGACACAGTGGATCTCAATATATTTTGCCTGCTTTGTTCCTAAATTGAGTGATTGAGGTCATTGAATAGGTAATTAGTTATGTTCACAAACTAGATAAAAAGAAAAAGCAAAAGGATATATTGAAAGTCATGTAATTGCATTTTTTTTTATTTTTATTTTTAGGGAGAGCACTCCAGGATCCACCTGAAGGCTTGTTTTTCCCTCTATCAACAGCCTCTGTGAACAATGCCATTGGTGATCCAGGGTTGTTCTGAACACTGAGCAGGCAGTGGCTTTGGGGAGAGTGGTAACACCTTTCCAACTGTTCAGATGGCTCTCCCAGTAGACTTTGATGCGCCCAAATAGAAAAATTATACACACACACAGTCACGTATATCTGGGTATAAATGTATACAAACACATATATATATGTATATATATATACACACCACACAGTGATATGTTGCTTTATGGTAGGGATATGTTTTGACAAATGCATGATAAGGCAATTTTGTTCTTTGAACATCAGAGTGTACTTACACAAATCTACATGGTATAGCCTACCTACACATTTAGGCTATAGGGTATGGCCTATTGCTCTTAGGCTACAAACCTATACAGATTCTACTGTAGTGAATTCTGTAGACAACTGTAACACAATGGTAAGTATTTGTGTATTTGAGCATACCTAACCACAGAAACAGTACAATAAAAATATAGCATAAAAATATTAATGGTACACTTGTATAAGGCACATCTCATGAATGGAGCTTGCAGGACTGGAAGTTGCTCAGGGTGAGTCAATGAGTGAGTGGTAAGTATTTATGTAAAAGGTACTGTGAAAACACAATGTAAGGCTGGGGACAGTGGCTCATGCCTGTAATCCCAGCACTTTGGGAGGCCGAGGCAGCCAGATCACCTAAGATCAGGAGTTCGAGACCAGCCTGGCCAACATGGTGAAACCCCGTCTCTACTACACATACAAAAATTAGCCAGGCATGGTGGCAAATGCCTGTAATCCCAGCTACTAGGGAGGCTGAGGCAGGAGAATCACTTGAACCCAGGAGGAGAAGTTTGCAGTGAGCCAAAGTTGTGCCACTGCACTCCAGCCTGGGTGACAAGACCAAAACTCCATCTCAAAAAGGAAAAAAAACACACACACACAATGTAAAAGATAAGAAATACTACATTGTAGGGGCACCTACTGTGATTGAAGCTTGCAGGTCTAGAAGTTGCTCTGGGTGAGTCAGTGAGTGAGTGATGAATGAATGTGAAGGCCTAGGACATTACTGAACACCACTGTAGACTCTATAAAGGCTGTACGCTTAGGCTACGCTACATTTATAAAAACTATTTTTTCAATTAGCCTGTGAAATTTCAGGTGTGGTCAGCTGGGCTGGGGAGAGTTTTATAGACACGGCCCTCGAAGCACCAAAGCAAGATGGCTGGCTGCTTCTCATTTCCCATACGCCAGCCTGACACTGACACCCTGACACCTGGCAGCCCCACTGCCACTTTCATGGGAGACTTTTCTGTGGCACACATGACAGGGGGCCTCCCAGTTTAATACAGTTATCTCAGTGGCCTTATCTATTTATAGACCACACCTGACCGGGTGTGGTGGCAGGTTCCTATAATTCCAGCTCCTTGGGAGACTGAGGCAGAAGAATCGCTTGAACCTGGGGGGCAGAGGTTGTAGTGAGCTGAGACAGCCGTTGCCCCAGTCTGGGCTATAGAGAGAGACTCTGTCTCAAAAAACAAAACAAAAACAAAAGCAAAAACCCTATTTTTGGTTCAATAATAAATCAACTTTAGCTTACTGTAATTTTCTTACTTTATAAACTTTATTTTTTGACTCTTTTGTAATAACAATTAGCTTAAAACACAATTGCATTACACAGCTGTACAAAAACATTTTCTTTCTTTATATCCTTACCTATAAGATTTTCTATTTTTGAAATTTTTAAGATTTTAAATATTTATCAACTTTTTGTGAAAAATAAGGACATAAACATGTATATCAGTGTAGGTCTACACGAGGTCAGGATCATCAGGACGTCACTAGGTGACAGGAATTTTTGAGCTCCATTATATTCTTGTGAAAACACCATCATATATGTATGCAATTCACTGTTGACGAAAGCTTTGTTACGTGGCGCATGACTGTGTATGTCTATATTCATTCAGTCTTCAGTATTACCTGCAGTTTCATATTTGCGAATTTGTCTACTTGATAAAACGTATTTGTAACCCCAAAATCAACAGAGTAGCCCCTGTGCAAGCAGCCAGCTGAGGCTGAATGAGACAACCTCTGCCTCCCTGTTCCAGCTCTTCCACTGAGAGGGTGAAGGCCCCAGGCACCGCATAGCATAGTGCGTGAAGTTCTGGCTCTGGGACCAGTTGACTGGGGTTTGAATCTCAACTCTGGCACTTGCTAATGGGGTGGCTCCAGGCTACTCACTTACTGGGCCTGTGCCTCATTTTCTCTTTCGTAAATAAAGAAAATCCAGAATGAGTTGCTTTTAGGATTTAAGATTATATTCTATGTGAGATATGGGGATGGATGAATAGACAGATAGATAGATGTACATATTTCTTGTAGAAGCAATGTTTCAATATTGGCTTATTTAGCGTCTCAGGGCAAGATGACTAGCAGATAACTAGTATGAATAAGGAGAATTTAGTGCATGCATACACTCAACATGAAAAGTCAAGACAATGTGAGGACTTACAGGTCACTTGGTGACTTTGGTTTTTGATCAGAGTCATTAGACTGAAATATTATTAATAAGATTACTCCAACTCCTTTGTGGATAATTGTCTAATGCAGGCGAGAAGAGCAGAGGGAGAGAGACTGGTGTGCAGGCCACTTGCAATAATTCAGATTGGAAAACTGGGCCTGGGCTTGCTGCTTCCTCTGTCTGTGCATGTCCTGGCTCTGTGCAGGGGTTGCCCTCAGCTCCTTCCAGGCTTCCTTCCAATGCCACCTCAGTGAAGCCTTTCCTGAGCTCCAGCTAAACTGCAAACCGCAGCCCCAGCCCCTGTTTTATCTTCTCCTTCTCCACAGCATTTAGGAACAGGTAATATATTATATATTTTAATTTTTTTTTCCTGAAACGCTGCATTGAACCTAACATTCAATAGTTTGATTTTTCTTTTGTCTTTTGCTAATTCATATTTCTGAGTTCAGAGGAGTGCTTGACACATAAGTGCTCAATAAATGTTTTCATGGATGAATGGATGAACACATGAAATGAATAAACATTAAAAGGTAATGTGGATAAGTTGAACTCTGAAGGAATGCTTAATCTTTAGAGAAGTATTCAAATGATTCTTTTTCTTTAACCTGGATGGGAAAATTTATCGAGCTATTATTTGAATTTCATGACAATTTAAAACTAATGCTTACAGATGAGAGAGGAGTTTTAAGAGTAATTATAATGTCTGTCTCCCTCCCATCAAGACAGTAATATGCTTTTCCAAAAAAAGATGTTTGAAGGGGCAAAGACGATGTGCATTTTAAAAACTCCCTAAATTTTGTTTTATAGGATTACACCACAATTCAGAAAAAAAGGGCACACTCAATTTAATGTTTCTTTCTCATACGTCAATATGTGAGTGATATGCCTTCTTTGAACATGAAAGTAATGCACAATAGATGGCTGGGCACCTGGCTCACGCCTGTAATCTCAGCACTTTGGGAGGCCTAGGCGAGTGGATCACCTGAGGTCAGGAGTTCAAGACCAGCCTGACCAAGATGGTGAAACCTCATCTCTACTAAAAATACAACAATTCGCTGGGCATGGTGGCACACGCCTGTAATCCCAGTTACTTATGAGGCTGAGGCAGGAGAACTGCTTGAACCCAGGAGTTGGAGGTTGTAATGAGCCGAGATGATGCCACTGCCCTCCAGCCTGGCTGACAGATAGACTTCGTCTCAAAAAAAACGAAAGTAATGCACAATGTGTGTGTGTGTGTGTGTGTGTGTGTATATTTATACATATACATGTATGTATGTTTATATATGTATATGTATGTGTATATATATGTGTGTGTATATATATATGTGTGTATATGTATACACATACATATACATGTTTTGTTTGTTTACTTTAAGTTCCAGGATACATGAGCAGAATGTGCAGGTTTGTTACATAGGTATACATGTGCCATGGTGGTTTGCCACACCTGTCAAGCAGTCATCTAGGTTTAAGCCCCGCATGCATTAGATATTTGTGACAATGCTCTCCCTCTCCTCACCTCCCATCCTCTGTCAGGCCCCAGTGTGTGTTGTTCCCCTCACTGTGTCCATGTGAGCAAGAACGTGTGGTGTTTGATTTTTCTGTTCTTGTGTCAGTTTGCTGGTAATAATGGCTTCCAGCTTCATCCATGTCCCTACAAAGGACATGACTTCATTCTTTTTTATGGCTGCATAGTATTCCATGGTGTATATGTGCCACATTTTCTTTATTCAATCTATCATTGATGGGTATTTGGGTTGATTCCAAGTCTTTGCTATTGTGCCTAGCACTGCAATAAATACATGTTGCATAATGTATATTTTAAAAAGATAATGCATTTATTTTGGAATTCTATGTGAACATGTATAAGAAAATAGATAAAATATTTGTCCTAGAATTCAAAGAGACACAATCCCAACAGCTAGAAAGTGCTTCTTTAATGTTCTAACTACAGTTTGTAGGTGTAGTTATCACCAAAGATTTGGATGGTTACAGGATTTTTCCTGATCAGCACTACAAATGTCTGATATTTAGTGAATTATTACAATTTGGGGTGGAGGGGGAGGAGTTTGACTGCAAAATAGTTAATTCAATAAGAGAAATAGACAAACCAATGAGAAGTTTTATGTAAGATTTTCTGAACTCTTAAATGTCTGACATTGACCTCTATTTTGAAACACTTCTGAAATGAAATCTTCAGGTATCGCACATTCCCTCATTGTAATTTCTCTCTCCCACTTCTCTCTTTTTCCCTCATTACACTTTAGTTATCTAATACTCTGCCTTCCTGTTCTACTTGGGTATAGGCCGCTGGGGAATAAGAAATGTCTGATTCATTTACATCTTTCTAACATAGGATCTGACACATAGTAGGTATTCAATTTTGGTCTATAATTTAGGTTAATTAGTAGAAATCTCATTGTCAAATACATCACACATGTGTACACACACACACATATGTATATTTAATGTGTGCACACACACAAACACACACACATATATACATGTAAAGACATAAATGTTTTCTCATAATGACTTCCAGAAAGTTGAAGAGCTATATTTCCCAGGTAAAATTGGAAAACTTGGACCAAAAAAAGGGTCTTCTAGTATTTAAGGGGTCTTCTCCATGAAAAGCAAGTTTTCCCTTTGGGAAAAATATAGGAGCACCTCACCTGATAAAAAGCCATTTTAAAGAAATGTCAGCTTCCCTCAACCTGAGAGCTAGTTTAATAACAGCTGCGGAAGCCGATGGCCATGCTGTCCTACATGAGAGTTTCTCTCCCAGGGCTGTGCGTAAAGGCAGGTGGGAAAGTGGGCTGAAGCCATCTGGACAGGAGATGCAGGAGGGAGGGGTGTGCCTGAGCACGTACTGTTTAAGGAGAATGGTGGGAGGCACAGGGGGCCCCCATCCCTCAGCCCAGTGAGTCCTCAGTTCCCTAGACTGGTCCCTTCTGTTGTCTTTCCTTACCATGCACAGTGCTTGAGTCACCTGGGGTTCCTTAGACTGACTATCTCCATTCAAGCAGAGTGTGGGACTCCCCTTGCTCCTGATCTACTTGAGCTAGCACGGTCTCGTGTGTTGCCATGCTTGCATCTCCCTGTTTGCTAAAAACTGCTTCAAAGCAAGAATGCCGTCACAAGACAGGCACCTTCTATCTAACCCCACATGCAAGAGTCCTGCTCCCTGTGCTGCTCACTAAATGGCTGTTCAATTAAACATGTGTGTGTATATATGTATCGGGGCTATTTAGTGGACTGAAGGTGGCAAAGAGACATTTTTTTTTTTTTTTTGCTTTACTTTCATATACTGAATATCCCAATCTGCAACTTTTCCAACATCCGTTATTCTTCCCAGGACAAACGTCAACAGATAAGCAAGGTAAAATTTCTCTTGCATATTGCACATATTTTGTTATTCTGACCTGCTTTCTGGCATGAGCCATGCTGACTTCTACCAAGATAAAAATTGACAAACTAAAGCATTCCCACACCACTTCATACAGGGTGTGGGCACGTTCCTGCCTGGGTTCCAGCCCACATAGCCTTCCTCCTCCTTCCCTGCTCAACCCACCTTCCCTTCACCACATGCTCAGCCTCACCTTCGACAGTCCCTGGGCTGCCCTGACCTCAAGAAGAGAAAGTGAGGAAGTTCTAATTCTATGCCCCAGGACAGAGCCGTGAGTCATGCTTGCTATAATCCAATCTTGCTAGGGTGTCACAGTCCTAATAACAGGCCTTCCGAAGGGCTCCAAATGTCTAGGGTGCCAAGCTCCAGTTCCCCCACAAGTGTGCAGATCAGATTCCTGACTTAGTCCTGGTAGCAGAGCCTTCTCATTGCCTCATGTCAGCCCACACTGCCATTCCCGTCCCATCCCAGCTGTCCACAGACAGACTAGCAAGCTACTCCATCCTTCTCTTAAGTCACTGGACCCCACTGGGCAGAAAAGAAGTAACTTTTGTCCCTCTAGTCCAATGGGTTAGGAAAAAACATCTACTGTTCTATCCACACCTGAATGCTTAACTGCCAGGCATCTGTCACAGACCGACAGCAAGCAGGATAAGACTCGCCTCCATCCCCTCAACTTGAAAATGAGACTCACTTTCAGCACCCCTATTGCTTGATTATTTTCAGATGTTGAAAGAAAACAATGTAAGGGATTCAGATAGAGATGAAAAACTTTACTGAGTCGATGCATCATCAGGAACACTGAAGACCAGGTGACTCCTGGTGGTGGAAACAGGGTCAGGATTTTACAGAGTAGGGGAAAGTCCCGTACGTGTCTTTGTAATTTTGACCTAGGCAGCATTTTTTCCACTTTAACCAGAACTGCAGTCCAGGGTACTAATAACCATCAAAATATTCTTTTAATATAAGTGATTTAGCAAGCCTTTTGGTTTAAAAGGTCTTCAAAGTTCACAAGTAAAGAGGCTGAAGAGAGAAAGAAAGAAAGAAAGAAAGAAAGAAAGAAAGAAAGAAAGAAAGAAAGAAAGAGAGAGAGAGAGAGAGAGAGAGAAAGAAAGAAAGAAAGAAAGAAAGAAAAGAAAGAAAGAAAGAAAGAAAGAAAGAAAGAAAGAAAGTGGAGAGAAGGAAGGAAGGAGGGAGGGAGGGAAGGAAGGAGGGAAGGAAGGAGGAGGAAGAGAGAGACAGAGGCAGGCAGGCAGGCAGGCAAAGGTAGAAGGCAAGGGAGAAACTGGGGACCCTATAAAGTATGTTTTATTCCTCTGACATCATCAGTGCTTCTCAAAATATCTTTCGTACAGGCAACAGATGTTTCTGTTTTTACTGACTTTTGATTTTTTCAATAGGATTTTGGGGAACAGGTGGTGTTTTGTTACATGAATAAATTCTTCAGTGGTGACTTCTGAGATTTTCGTGCACCCATCACCTGGGAAGTGTACACTCTACCTGATGTGTATTCTTCTCCTTCCCCTCCTGCCCTTTCCCTTGAGTCCCCAAAGTACATTGCATTGTTCTTACGTCTTTGCGTCCTCATAGCTTAGCTCCTGCTTAGGAGTCAGAACATAAGATGTTTTTCCATTCCCGAGTTACTTCACTTAGAATAATGGTCTCCGATTCCATCCAGGCTGTTGCAAATGCCATTACTTTGTTCCTTTTTATGGCTGAGTAGTATTGTGTGCGTTTATATCCATAAATATCACATTTTCTTTATCCACTTGATTAATGGATATTTGGGCTGGTTCCATATTTTTACAATTGCAAATTGCAATAGTATAAACGTGCATGTGCAAGTGTCTTTTTCGTATAATAATTTCTTTTTCCTCTGAGTAGACACTCTCAGTAGTGGAGATTCCTTAAAGAACTAAAAGTAGATCTTTAAAAGTAGTCCACAGTGGTTGTACTAGTTTAGTCACACCAAAGGGTGTAAAAGTGTTCCCTTTTCACCATATCCATATCAACATCTGTTATTTTTTGATTTTTCAATTATGGTCATTCTTGCAGGAGTAAAATGATATTGCTTTGTAGTTTTGATTTGCATTTCCCTGATAATTAGTGATGTTGAGGATTTTTCATAAGTTTCTTGGCCATTTTCATGTCTTCTTTTGAGAATTATCTATTTACGTCCTTAGCCCAATTTTTGATGATGAGATTATTTGTTTTTTTTTTTGTGTGGTTTTTGTTTTTGTTTTTTACTGATTTGAGTTCCTTGTACGTTCTGGACATTAGTCCTTTATTGGATGTATAGTGTGCAGATTTTCTCTCACTCTGTGCGTTGTCTGTTTACTCTGCTGATTATTTCTTTTGCTGTGCAGAAGCTTTTTAGTTCAACTAAGTCCCGTCTATTTATCTCCATTTTTGTCAAATTTGCTTTTGGGTTCTTGGTCATGAACTCTTTGCCCAAGCCAATGTCTAGAAGAGTTTCTCTCATGTTATCTTCTATAATTGTTATGGTTTCAGATCTTAGATTTAAGTCTTTGACCCATCTTGAGTAGATTTAGATGAGGATCCAGTTTTATTCTTCTACATGTAGCTTGCCAATTATCCCAGCAACATTTGTTAAATAGAGTGTTCTTTCCCCACTTTATGTTTTTGTTTGCTTTGTCAAAGATCAGTTGGCTGTAAATATTTGGCTTTATTTCTGGGTTCTCTATTCTGTTCCATTGGTCTATGTGCCTGTTTTTGTACCAGTACCATACTGTTTTGGTGACCATAGTCTTACATTATACTTTGAGATCAGATACTGTGATGCCTCCAGATTTGTTCTTTTTGTTTAGTCTTGCTTTGGCTATGTGGACTCTTTTTTGGTTCTATATGCATTTTAGGCTTGTTTTTTCTAGTTCTGTGAACAATGATGGTGGTATTTTGAAAGGAATTGCTTTAAATTTGTGGATTGCTTTTGGCAGTAAGATCATTTTCATAATATTGATTCTACCTATCCATGAGCATGGGATAGGTGTTTCCACTTGTTTGTGTTGTTTATAATTTCTTTCAGCAGTGTTCTGTAGTTTTCCTTGTAGAGGTCTTTCATCCCCTTGGTTAGGTATATTTCTAAGTATTTTATGTTTTTGCAGCTATTGTGAGAGGCACTGAGTTATTGGTTTGATTATCAGCTTGATTGCTGTTTGTGTATACCAGTGCTACTGGTTTGTGTATATTGGTTTTGTATCCTGAAACTTCACTGAATTCATTTATCAGATCTAGGAGCTTTTGGATTAGTCTTTAGGGTTTTCTAGGGATACAATTCTATCATCAGTGAACAGTGACAATTTGACTTCCTCTTTACTAATTTGGATGCCCTTTATTTCTTTCTCTTGCCTCACTGCTCTGGCTAGGACTTCCAGTACTATGTTGAATAGAAGTGGTGAAAGTGGGTATTCTTGTCTTGTTCCAGTTCCCAGGGAGAATGCTTTCAACTTTTTCCCATTCAGTATAATGTTGGTTGTGGGTTTGCCATGGATGACTTTTATTACCTTACTCTATGTCCCTTCTGTGCTGATTTTACTGAGGGTTTTGATTACAAAGAGATGCTGGATTTTGTCAAATGCTTTTTCTGCATCTATTGAGATGATCATATAATTTTTGTTTTTACTTCTGTTTATGTGGTGTATCACATTTATTAGTTTGCGTACATTGAACCATCCCTGCATCCTGGCTGTGAAATTCACTTGATCATGGTGGATTATCTTTTTCATATGCTGTTGGATTTGGTTAGCTAGTATTTTGTGGAGGATTTCTGCATCTGTTTTCATCAGAGGTATTGATCTGTAGTTTTTTTTCTTGTTATGTCCTTTCCTGGTTTTGTGATTAGGGTTACACTGGCCTCAGACAATGATTTAGAGAGGATTTCCTCTTTCTCTGTCTTTTCGGGTAGTGTCAATAGGATTAGTATGAATTGTTCTTTGAATGATAGAATTCAGCTGTGAATCCATCTGGTCTTTAACACTTTTTTGTTGGCAATTTTTTTATTACCATTTCAGTCTCACTGCTTGTCATTGTTCTGCTCTGAGTTCCCATTTCTTCCTTGTTTAATCTAAGAGGGTTGCACGTTTGTATACATAAATGTGTTCATTGTAGCCCTGAATAATCTTTTGTATTTCTGTGTTATCAGTTGTGACATCTCACGTTTTGTTTCTAATTGAGCTTATTTGGATCTTCTCTCTTATTTTCTTGGTTAATCCCAGTAATGGTCTATCGATTTTATGTTTTCAAACAACCAGCTTTTTGTTTCATTTATATTTTGTAATGTTTTCTGTTTGCTTCAGTTCCATTTTGTTCTGTGCTAACCTTTGTTATTTCTTTTCTTCTGCTGGGTTTGGGTTTGGTTTGTTCTTGTTTCTCTAGTTACTTGAGGTGTGACCTTAGATTGTCTATTTGTGCTCTTTCAGACTTTTTGATGTAGGCATTTAATGCTAGAAACTTTCCTCTTAGCATTGCTTTTGCTGTTTCCCAGAGGTTTTGATAGGTTGTGTCACTATCATCATTCAGTTTTAAGAATTTTTACATATTTATCTTGATTTCATTATTAACCCAATGATCGTTCAGGAGTTGGTTATTTAATTTTCATGTATTTGTATGGTTTTGAAAGTTCCTTTTGAAATTAATTTCAAATTTTCTTCCACTGTGGCCTGAAAGAGTACTTATAATTTGATTTTCCTCAATTTATTGAGACTTATAAACTACGATATGGTCTATCTTAGAGAATGTTTCATGTGCTAATGAATAGAATGTATATTCTACAGTTGTTGGGTAGAATGTTCTGTAAATATCTGTTAAGTCCATTTGTTCTAGGGTATATGTTAAATCTGTTGTTTCCTTGTTGACTTCTGTCTTGATGACTTGTTGAGTGCTGTCAGTGGAGTACTGAAGTTTCCCACTATTATTGTGTTGCTATCTATTTCATTTCTTAGGTCTAGTAGTAATGTTTTATAAATTTGAAAGCTCCAGTTTTAGGTGCACATATATTAAGAATTGAGATATTTTCATGTTGGACTAGTCCTTTTATCATTATACAACGTCCCTCTTTGTCTTTTTAAACTGTTTTTGCTTTAAAGTCTGTTTTGTCTGACATAAGAATAGCTACTTCTGGTCGCTTTTGGTGTGTATTTGCATGGAATATCTTTTTCTACCCCTTTACCTTAAGTTTATGTGAGTCCTTATGTGTTAGATTAGTCTCTTGAAGACAGTAGATACTTGGTTGGCAAATTCTTATTCATTCTGCCGTTCTGTATATTTTTAGTGAAGCATATAGGCCATTTACATTCAACGTCATATTGAGATGAGAGGTGCTATTCTATTCATCATGCTAGTTGTTGCTTGAATACCTTGTTTTCTTTTTTTCTTCATTGTTTTATTGTTTTATAGGTGCTGTGAAATTTATGCTTTAAGGAGGTTTTATGCTGGTGTATTTTGAGAATTTATTTCAAGATTTAGAGCGCCTTTTAGCAGTTCTTGTAGTGCTGGCTTGATAATGGTGAATTCTTTCAGCATTTGTTTGTCTGAAAGAAATTTATCTCCCCTTCATTTACAAAGCTTAGCTTCACTGGATATAAAATTCTTGGTTGATAATTATTTTGTTTAAGGAGGCTAAAGGTAGAACCCCAGTGCCTTCTGGCATGCAAGGTTTCTGATGAGAAATCTGCTGTTAATCTATTAGGTTTTCCTTTATAGGTTATCTGATGCTTTTGCCTCATGGCTCTTAAGATTCTTTCATTCATCTTTGTGTTAGATAACCTGATGACTATGTTCCTAGGTGATGAACTTTTTGTGATGAATTTCCTGGGTGTTCTTTGAGCTTCTTGTATTTTAATGTCTAGATCTCTAGCAAGGCCAGGGAAGTGTTCCTCGGAAGTGTTCCTTGATTATTTCCTCAAATATGTTTCCCAAACTTTTAGATTTCTCTTCTTCATAGGGAACACCAATAATTCTTAGGTTTGGTTATTTAACATATTTCCAGACTTCTTGGAGGCTTTGTTTATTTTTTTAAATCCTTTTTTTCTTTGTCTCTTTTGGATTGGGTTAATTTGGAAGCTTTGTCTTGAAACTCAGAAGTTCTTTCTTCTACTTGTTTAATTCTATTGTTGAGAGTTTCCAGTGTATTTCGCATTTTTCCAAGTGTGTCCTTTATTTCCAGAAGTCATGATTGTTTTTTGTTTATGCTCTCTATTTCTCTGGAGATTTTCCTTTTACATCTTGTAACTTTTTTTTTTCTTTTTTTTCTTTTTTTTTTAGTTTATTTGAGTTGGTATTTATCTTTCTCTGGTGCCTCTGTGAGTAGCTTAATAATTGACTTTTTGAATTCTTTTTCTGGCAATTCAGAGATTTTTTTTTTTCTTGGTTGGGATCCATTACTGTTGAGCAAGTATAATTTCTTGGGGGTGTTAAAGAACCTTGTTTTTTCATATTACCAGAATTGTTTTGCTGACTCCTTTTCATTTGGGTAGACTAAGTCAGAGGGAAGATTTCAGGCTCAAAAGCTGCTGTTCAGAATTTTTTTTTTTTTCCCCACAGAGTGCTCTCTTGATGTGGTGCTCTCTCCCTTCCCCTAGTGATGTGGCTTTCTGAGAGCCAAACTGCAGTGATTGTTGTTTCTCTTCTGGATCTAGTCACCCAGCAGAGCTACCAGGCTCTAGGCTGGCACTGGGGAGTGTTTACAAATTGTCCTGGGATATGATTAGTCTTCAGGTCTCTCAGCTGTGGATACCAGCACCTGCTCCAGTGGAGGTAGCAAGGGAGTGGATTCTATGGGGGTCCTTGGCTGTATTTTTGTTTAATGTGCTGGTTTTATGTTGGTTGGCCTCCAGCCAGGCAGTGGCTCTTTCAAGAGAGCATCAGTTGCAGTAGTATAGAGAGGATACCAGGTTGCCCTAGGGTTGCCTGCATAAGTATTCGGGTTTATCAGGCAGTGGGCATGGCCATGGAGATCCCAAGAGATTATTTCTTTGTCTTTGGCTACCAGGGTAAAGACCCCTGGGCTGGGGCAGGGTTAGGTGTGTCTGAGCTTAGACCGTCCTTGGGCAGGGCTTGTGGCTGCTGCTGGAGATGAGATGTGTTTCTCAAGCCCATGGGAGTTATGTTCCTAGGGGAAATATGGCTGCCTCTGCTGTATCATCCAGGTCACCAGGGAAATGGGGGAAAGTCAGAAGTGACAGGCCTCACTCAGCTTTCACACAGCCAGAAAGGCCTGTCTCACTCCCACTATGCCCCCACAACAGCACCCAGTTTATTTCCAGGCAGCCAGTGAGCCGGGCTGAGGATCTGTCCCACGCTACAAGCCTTCCTGCAGAGAAAGCAAGTGGGAGCTTTCAGGTTTCATGCCTCCCCACCTGCTGTGGCTTTTGGGCTGGTATCTTCACTCCCTTCCCCAGATTCTGTCCAGAAAACTTTGTGTTCAGTCAAAATTTTTACAGAGCTCGGCTGGAAGTTTCCTCCTCCCTAATGTCCTTCCCCAGTTCCACTGGTAGTCCTCCCCAAGGACCCTTGTGAGACAAAGTCAGAAATGGCTTCCTTGGTGACTGAGAGTGCCCACAGGGTTCTTCCTGCTGCTTTCTCTACCCCTATATTTCACTTGGATCTCTCAATTTGTCTCAGCTCCAGGTAAAGTTCAATCCTTCTCCCATGATCTGGACCATGAAGTTACCCAATGAGGATGTTGTTCAGGGGCAGACTTTCCCCCTCTCACACTTTAGGCACTCACAGATTTTGAGCTGTCTCATAAAGCCTGCAGTGGCAAGCCATTACCTTCAAAGGGCCTGTGGATTCTCTTGGCTTTCCTGGTATGTTCCTGTGGTAGTTCTTGGAGCAAAAGCTCACAATGTGAGTGTCCACACACTGCTTTGTCTGTCCAAGTGGGAGCTGCAGGTTAGTCCTGCCTCGTATCTGCCATTTTTTGTCATCTGCAACTTTTAATTTTCAATACACTGCAGACCATACTTTTATAAAATTCAATAAAAATTAGATTAGTAGGAAAATAAAATAAAAACCAAAGCTTATAAAATGCAAGCCCCCAATTTTATCTTCAGGTTCAACAGAATTAAAATTATTCTATAAACTACGGGTAAAAGGTCTCCAAATGTTTACTCTCGATGTCTGTACTTGTCTCTTTGGAGATGAGTAAAAATCAGTTCTCAGACCAGCATTGGTCTATAAGCTACTGTTTAAATTCACTGGAGTTTCTTCATCGCCTCCAGACCTCAAAAGCAGGCGCCACCTCCCATTGTCCGCTGGTGCACTCCACCACTTCACCTTGAGAATCCTGAGGTCTGGCAATGTGTGTGTCTTCCCGGACAGCAACATGCTGATTACTGCCCAAAGGTACTCCATGTTCTCCCTTTCAATAAGAATTTACTTGTAAAACCCACAGTCAGGCTCTAATATTGGCCAGTCTGTCTTACCATCAGTCATTTGAACATAGCCAAAGCACATTTATGGTTCATATGACAAAATAGTAAGGTAAGATTCTTTTCTTCTGGATTCTTCTCAGTTTTCTTCTTACCTACTCTCACTCTCTTGATTTCTTAATGGAGAACTGATATAGGGCTCCTTGCTATATCAGCTGTAAACTCTTATAGCTTTGAATGTTGGCTTCCCCCTGGTTTTACGTCCTGTTGTTTAGTCAGCTACTGTTGAGGACATACTCCAAGTTCAACCTGAGCCCACAAAGCCACAGTGCAGCAAGGATGCCAGTCACAGCATTTGCTGTCAATGAATGCACATAGCATCAGATTCAGGTCTCAGCCCTTTATCCTGTCCTGATGTAAAACAGTGCCAAGAGAAGGCAGCATCTCTGATCTTTATACTTGTTAGAAGATTGAATAAATGCCCTGCATTTTGAACAGATTCTAATTGATGAATGCTACATAGTTTATTTCAATAACAAAAACATGTTGGCCAGACATGGTGGCTCACCACCTGTAATGCCAGCCCTTTGGGAGGCCAAGGCGGGTGGATCACAAGGTCAGGAGTTTAAGACCATCCTGGCAAATATGGTGAAGCCCTGTCTCTACTAAAAATACAAAATTTAGCCAGGCGTGGTGTCGGGTGCCTGTAGTCCCAACTACTTGGGAGGCTAAGCAGGAGAATCGCTTGAACCCGGGAGGCGAAGGTTGCAGTAAGCTGAGATTGTGCCACTACATTCCAGCCTTGGTGACAGAGCAAGACTCCATCTCAAAACAACAACCACGACAAACAAACAAACAAAAATAAAAATATCCTTCGATAATTCCAATCTTTGAAAAACCAACAAAACTACAAAGAAACCACAAATAGGTCCCCATTGATTACCAGATCCAGAACGTGAAAAGCTTTCATTTTATATAATAAATCAAAGAAATAGAGAAATTATTTGCAGAGGCACTCATAAATCAACTTAAAGAAGACCCAAACAAATTTTTTGTATGCACAAAGAACACCTAGGTATATACTTACCTTTCATCATAGGCCAAACCAATAAACCTTTGCAAGCATATCATGCCTTAGGTGTGTCTTAGGTAGACACAATATTACAAAGCAAAAATGGGTTGTGTGAGGGAGCTATGCAGGGTTGGCAATTTATCCCATGGGGGGATATCCAAAGACAATCTCACAAACATATCCTAATCGAGTGGATGATCAACCAAGTCATATACATTTTTTTTTTTATTGCATCTGTCTGGGAAGTGTGATTGTCAGTGGAAGAAGCACTTAAGAGAAAATGAGTCGTCTGCTTCATTTGGATGAAAGCAGCAACAATTTCTTTCATAAATGGCATGAATACAATTTAATTCCGTTATCTTCTCTGTTTGGAAAAAGCGCCGAGGTTTCATACAGAAATAGGCATTTGATGTTTGGACATTTGTCATGTTTTCCTTGAGACTGCAAATAAAAAAGAGATGATGTCTCCTGCCCTCTTGATTCTTTGGGCATATCTTTGACTCCAGTGTGTTCTATAAACAGCAAAAAGGGGAATACGAGATGGGCCATAGGGAAAAAAGGGGCTATATGTGAAATCCAGGGTAGTCCTGGACTAAATTTTCTCCTATTCTCAGATTTAAAAACCAGATTTGCCCTTTTGCATTTTTTTTTTTTGGATTGTCTTAGTTCATCACTATATAACAAATACACAATTATCACCTCCAAAAAGACCCCAGTGGCATCTGCACTTTTCTTTGAGTTCTGAGAACTGCGGTCTGCGCTTAATTGAAAAGTTCCTTTTGCAAATGCAAAAGTTGTGGAAATTTCTGCTATTGAGAGTCACTTGAAAATAGTTTTAATGGACCATGTAATAGCTTATTTGACTTTGCTCTTTCATTTTAGCATATGAGCATAAACATTCCATTCAAATGTGGAAAATCTATTCAAGGCAAAAATACAGGCCCAGCATGTCAACTACAGCATTATTTAGGTTGTGGTCCATTTAAACTACATCAATGTGTCATCATTAATTGTGTCTGCCTGGAACTTTCACATATTATCTGTAGAAAAGATCTAATCTTGGAAACTCACATTTTAATTTATTGTCTGGTACATGTAATCACATTTAGAAAATCATTATTCTGCCCTACACCATATCAATGTAGAATTTCCTTATGGAGAAAATGTTTGTTTCATGTTCATTATTCTGAGCACTAGTAAGGGAGATCAGTAAAAATGAAAAGTAAAGTTTTGAATGTTCAAATAGTTTCTCAACAGAGGTCAAAAGTAAAATTTTACTATCATCTATTTTCCTTTTGCAGACAAGCAGGTTAAGTGTAGTAGTGAACTGAAAGACTTGGGGTCTGGAAACTAGAGAGCTGATTTTCCAGCAAGAATTTCTTGAACAGACCCTCGTTGTCACGGTTGAAAGGCTGCAGTAGGCCAGCATAGGGGAAGGGCGTGGGCACTGGGATCTGACAAACCTGAGACTCCAGTCACAGCACCATTACTTCCTGTCATATGACACTGAGGCTCACGTTCCTGCTTAGCAACAATAAACGTAATACCATTCACTTCTCAGACATATAAGGACAACAAAGGAGGCTGTGTACATAAGATACCCAGCACAGTTCATTACATATTTTGAATAATCAATGCTCATTCATTTCCTCTGTCTTCTTTCTCTTAGAACTGTGTACATGCTAAATCATATCTGCTACTGCTCTGGGGCAATAGTACAGACCCAAGGACCAATTTGTGTGTTAATACAAATAATAAGCAGGAGATGCAGGTTCTGCCAAATAAGTTACTAGTGACAACCACAGAAAATTTCTAAGTTGTTCAGATTTTCCAAAAACTTTCCAAATTTTCTTTATGGACTCTGCCTTCCCAGGCACACACACTATCCATTCCTTCAAAGTGGGTATCCCTTATGTTCCTGTGCTTCTTTCGCTTTTCTTCTTGCTCATTTCACTGATTTTATCCACTCATAGACTTTGGTCACGATCTCGTGTTTATGATCTGAAGTTCATATGTTTGTCCTGATTTCCCTGCTAATTCCAGACTCACATATCCAGCGAATACTGATATCTTCACCTGAGTGACCTCAAACTCAACCTGACCAAAGCATCTTCACTGCCTCATCCTACTCAATCCCCTCCGCTACCTCCCTAAAAACATGTTTCTCATATTTGTATACTTCATTCAGTGAAATTTCTACCCAATCATTCTCTAAACATAAAATCCTTCACCTGCCCTTTTTTTTTTTTTTTTTTTTTTGAGACATCATCTCACGCTATTGCCCAGGCTGGAGTGCAGTGGTGCAATCTCAGCTCCCTGAAACCTCTGCCTGCTGGGTTCAAGCAATCCTCTTGCCTCAGCCTCCTGAGTAGCTGAGATTACAGGTGCTCACCATCATGCCTGGCTAGTAGTTGGCTTTTCCTTTTTTTTTTTTTTTTTTTTGTATTTATAGTAGTGACAGGGTTTTACTACATGGGCCTGTCTTGTCTTGAACTCCTGATCTCAAGTGATATGCTTGCTTCAGCCGCCCAAAGTGCTAGGATTACAGGTGTGAGCCACCGTGCCTGGCCTCACCTGCCCATTCAAATTGGTGAAATACACTTTGCCCTCTGTCCAACATTTGGATATTTACTACTTGATTCAGTTTGAATTTTCCTTCCCTCCTGTCTTCTTTGCTACTCACACCTGCTCCCTACTTCTTATCTGCTTCTGTATTAAATGCAAATCTTATCCGTCATCGTGGATTTCCTCAGCTAGCCTGTTTCGTGGACTTAATGACACCACCAGAGGACAGTAAGTCACTTGCCCTGAAAGTGCCAGGCCAGGCACATGCCTTGAGTTTCCAGCTCCTTCCACAGCTTCTGAACTTGAGGGAAACACTGTACTGGAGGGCGTGGAATCAGCATCCAAGCCAGCCTCCAAAGGCTTGGATGATCCAAACTGGAAGTGTGGGAGAGCTGGCTTTCCATGGGGCCAATTTTGCTCCAAAGAGAATCAAAGATGAGATAAGCCTGAACAAAAGAATGCCCCCTATTCCTCCTTCCTGTGGGCTGCTTTAAAGCACATGTCCTCAATATGGACAGTCCGGAAGTGTCCCGCGAATTGAGTGACAGCCCTGCTGGGTCGCCTTCTGTGTCATCTTGCAGCTCATCATGAAGCTGTAGCCAGCACAGTCATGGATCACTTTTCATTGCTTCATGTCTTTCTCTGAACGCTCTCTGTTTTTTCCTCACTTTTGCTACCCTGGGTTTGCACCTTGCAAAGAAGCGTCAGCATTTTAATCTTCGCCTCAAGCTCTCTTTTCTAGGGAGCCCAGGACTAAGAACAATTCTAAAAAGGATTGAGTGTGCCTTTAAATAAAAGCCTCTTTACAATAACATAAAACCCATGGCTCATTTGCCTTTTTCTGGTTCAAGTACTAAGGGGAAAAAAAAAATGAAGAGTTATTAGTTTGAAAGCTTGTTTGAGCAGAACTACAGTAATTTAACAAAACTTGGTTTTAGGTTTTTTAACAGCCAGAGTGAAGAAGGACACATAGTCAATCTCACTCATGAAGAAATAATTGGAAGTAAATTTATCAAAGAAAAAAAATCTCAGCTATGACTAGACCCTGAGCTTTGGGAAGAATTTATCATGATGTCACAATGTGATATCATGACATGATGTGATGATGATATTTACACAAAAGTCTTAAAGCAAAGGATCATATTCTTTATATTATATATAGTTAACAAAAAGTTTAAAAATACACGGAGTGCTCCCCATGTAGCTTTCATCTAGAATTTTCCCTAGAATTTAGGGAACGGCAATAGCAAAATGTTAGAACATTGGTTGTAACTTTGATGTACATAAGAAGTTTCTTAAAAATACACATTTCAGGACTCCTTCGGACCTACCATCAGAGCCCTAAGGCGAGGGCCTATGCAGGTGTATTTTAGACAAGAAGAACCTAATGCACACCAAAGTCTGAACACTGGCAATTTCCAACAGTTCTACCTAAACGTTATATAGAAAATTGTTGCAATTTTAATAGCAGAGGCAGCTTCTAAGAGAGCATTCTAAACGTTATCATAGAATGCTGAAATGCTATGCAAGCAGACACAATTGTTTGGGTTTCAGGAAGTATAAAATGTAAATAAAACTAAAATGAGATGGAAAATTATGGATCAGTTTAATATTCCTTGAGGAAATATCTGTAAATGTCCTCTATGGTTACAATGCCCTCGTTGAATAAACAGCACAGAGTATGAAACTCAGGCTGCTTAAAAGTTGAAGCAGAGTCCCTGCATCAAAGCTTATAGTAAAATCCAGAAGAAGAGCCACACAGCAAAAGATGATAGCATTTCACCCAGGACGAGATGATGTACGATAAACCGTGCCCACAGAAGGAAACTGTTTACTGAATACGCTCTTTGCTGAGAAAGCCCAAGATACGTGCCATGTTTTGCTTTTTCAAAATGGAAATTTTCCTCCCACAGGTAGTTTTGCTACAGACAATTGGTGTGAGATTGGAAATAAAATATATAAGGCACACAGCAGAGATCAGACCACTGGAATATTCTCTCAAATTCTACCACACTCTCCACCTTTAGAAGGGGTGATGGAAACCAGCTGGATGTTTGAGTTGGGTTCATCATTACTTTCTATACATTAATCTGTAGGCATCAGGTTTCCACCATTGGTGTGCACGTTTTAACAAGCTAACCAACCCTAGAAACAGCATCATCTTAATACGACTTTCCAGACTCAATATTTAGAGGTACTTTAAAATATCAGTCCACTTATACTAAAGAGAAAACGAATTCTTTGTCCTGGCGTGACCAGGACAAAGACAGCACGAGGCAGCGTGTTCTTCTGTAATGGGGTGTCTCAGAGGACCCATTGGTATTTATCTTCCACATCCCCGCTCTACCGAACTAAACGCTCACAAACAATTCTGTCAGAGCATCTGGGGAAACAGCGAGTATAAATAATGGTCCTTGACATCAGATATATTTCATGGTGTCCAACTGCTGCTGCAGATTTAAAAACCAGAATCATGGTTTAAATATCTTTTAAGAGGACATAGTTCGTATTGCCAGAAAATCGGGCACTACTTAGTGCAAGGTTTTTAATCATCTTCTGATATCTTTCAATCCAAGCTACCAACTCATTTGTTTAATGTAAAAATGGAAACTATGTAATCATTTTTATACAGCATACTGCACTTTTTCTACCACTAGAAAAAGAAAAAAAAGTGACTGGATTCTCAGGTCAGATCTATACGGAAGATGGAAAGTGGGAACGGCACTCCCTCAGGCCAGCTATGTGGGTACCTGAATAGCACGGTTTCCTGCCCAACGCCTGTCCTTCGTCCTCCTCGAGTGGCATCTTGGTTTGGGTTTTCCCAGAAGTGATGGATTCGAGGAATCTAGTGAAAAAAGTTTATTTTTTCCTTTTCTTAAAATTATTGTTATTTTTGAGACAAAGTCTCACTCTGTTGTCCAGGCTGGAGTGCAATGGCGCGATCTTGGCTAACTGCAACCCAGGAATTGCCTCCCAGGTTCAAGCGATTCTCCTGCCTCAGCCTCCCGAGTAAGTGAGACTGCAGGTGCCCGCCACCACACCTGGCTAATTTTTGTATTTTTAGTAGAGACGGGGTTTCACCATGTTGGCCAGGATGGTTTCGATCTCTTGACCTCGTGATCCGCCTGTCTCGGCCTCCCAAAGTGCTGGAATTACAGGCGTGAGCCATCGCGCCCAGTCAAAAGTTTCTTTTAGCGATAATTCCAGCTAACACTAATGGGGAGTGGGGAAATTAGACAGCTAAGTTTAAGTGTCTAGAGAAGGATTTGCAGTCCATGAATAAGGATAAATCATACTGAGGACTGTGGGAGCGAGTGTAAAGGAGTTAGTTTGGAGCAATCGCACCTGAGAAGTGAGGGAGTAGATCAGTAACCAATAGCTGGCCCATCATTGGTGACTGCTTGTTAGGAGAAGGGGCAGGACTATTAATTCTCTGATGCTTTCAGCTGGCCACAGGGACATCAAAGTGGGCTCTAGTGGCCAGAGAAAGCCCTCAGACAAAGAAACGCTGGTGGCCTCAATGCTGAGTTGAGTCCATGTGTACTAAAGGATTGTGGATAGAAAATATGGGTGGGGCTCCAACAGGTTCAGCCACTTTAATGCCCATTCCAACTCTGCAGTCTGTCCAGCTCAGAAAGATGCCTTGGAGATTTTTTTTAAATGTTTAAAAATAATAATAAAAGCACAGATTCTTTGGATCTCTATACATGAGTAGAGAACATTCGGCTCCTTCATCAGGTGTGCCTTGCTGGGGTGGGCTTCACGCTGGAATCAAAGTTTGCCTTTAAGGTGGACACTAAGGGGAAGCAGTTGAGTCCAGATAGGGAATGCAAGAAAGAGCTCTGTACTGAGCTATTGGCAAGCAGGCAGAGAGCGGCAGCAGAACCTGATTCTCTGACATAGCAGGGGGAGATAAGACAGCCACGCAGGGGCCAGGCCCAGGCAGGCAGGCACCGGAGAGCACCAGAGAGAGCGGCAGCATTTAGGGAAGAGCTCACGCCAGTCAGCAATCATATTTCATCATTTCTTAGCATCAACTGTGCACAATGACATTTAAATCAGAAGCTCTGAAGGGGATTCAGGCATTTCAGTCCTCCCCTGGGTCAGGAAGTGTGACCTGAGAAGAGTGTGTGAAAGGACCCGTGTACACCAGCCTCACCATAAACAGCCAAAATGCATATGCCCTTCACTGGGGTCAATATGTCTTTTTTGGACTGAAAGCACAGCCCCTTATCAGTGCCCCAAGACACTTCCATTTAGTTTCTTTGAGTGAATCATTTACAACAAGGAAAATGCACGACAGAAACATTCGGCTCCATAAATGCTAGGATCCCAGCCAAACAAAATCTTAGCATTTGCAGAGTGCTTGACGTGAAATATAAATCTAGATTTTTCTCACTCCCTGTATAGGATTCTGGGAGATCCCGAGATAGGGGAGTATCTCAGCTTACTTAGGAATGCAGCAGGTTATTGCTATAGGGCATGCGTACTGATCACCTTGAAAGAATTTTACCTCTGCCACTAACTACAATGTGAAAAATAAAAGCCTGTGCATTTAGAACGACAGAGAGTTGATACCGGAGCAAAGGTTGATGTGGGAAACGTATCAGAGGACACCTTCTTCCATCTTTCCCCAAAGTGCGGCAGGGGTGGTGACCTCAGGGCACAGGACGAGGACACAGTGAGATCATTTTTCCCCAGAGCTAGAGATCTGTTAACCCGATTAATAGTACTTTTATTCCTCTGTAAAAGAACACACGTAGGTCAGTATCATTCCTGAGGAATCCCATTTAATAGCCCAAAGATTTTGTTCAAAGGGAAGACAGACCAGTGTCAGATTTTGAGATGCTCTCAGTGTGAAATTCATCATACATTATGATGACACAAATCATCCAATTAACAATTCTTCACTCCCATCACTTGTTTTACAAATGTTATTATTAAGCTCTTGATCAGGTCTCTTGATTTCCTATTGCTGCTACTTGAGAAATTCCGTAACAAATGGCCCTGGTAGGTTATAATTCTGCTTAATACAACCTCTCTGAGAACTGGCTCAAAAATGTCGAGGAAGATTTGCTTATATTTTAGTGGCATTCTCAGGCAAGCCTTTTTGTGGTTCAAGCCCCTTCCAGTTCTGTGCTGTACATTTATTTTTCAGCAGAAGTATTTGATTATATATCCCCTGCTGCTTATTCATTTCTAGTGCATCTTAGGAAACTAGTAAAGTCTTTATGGACTTATTTATATTCTAATATCAGCAACATTCTGTTCCACAAAATGGAAGCCTGAGTTGCTTTATTAGAGAAGTGGCATCCACTTCTTCTGGTCTCCGTCCTGCTAGCCCAACAAGAGTGAGTACCACAAAGAGCATAGGCTGGGTGGGGGCAGAACACTGTCCTTAAAGTCTCAGCACTACCAGCGAGGGACTGGGTCACATCAGGAAAGGTATTTAGTGCCAGAGACAGTGCTCATGCTAGCGAAACAGGCCAGCACACAACAGGATCAGCTGTCCAGGAAAACCCACCAGGTGGGCAGATGGGAAGGTGTTGAAATACTTAGGTGAGACCAGAACTGAGACCACTGATGAATGAATGTAGATGCAAGAGACTGAAGATAGTCCCAAACCAGTACTCAAATCTGCAGGGAAATGACTGGGAGTAGGATACAGTTCCACCAGCTGGTGTTAATGAGTCCAAAATGATCAGGTCTGAGCAGCTAATAATCTGCCAAGATCCAGGGGTTCTGAAATTGGAACAGTTGATAGGGGCAGGGCAAAGCTGAGAGATGGTAGGAATGTGGAACCAGGCAGGGCTGGGAATTTCAAGCACAAGGTTAGAGTTGAAGGAACAAGGAACAAAAGTAACATGATTTGAATCATTAAGCTAATGGCACTGAGTTCCCAGACCCTGCCTTGGGCATGTTCAGTATCACAATCTTTGGCTTTGAAAGTTGCTGGGAAACGGAGTGGGGAATCAGGAAAATATTGCACATTTTCTCTTTGGATTTTTCTCTTTGTGAAATGAATTACTTGGACCAGATCTCTAAGAGCCACTCAGAGTCTAAGATTTAATATTCTGATGATTATTTGATACCATCTATGAATTGTTCAAGGCAGGTTAAATCACATTTTGAAAAAGCTTACCCACCTACAGCTTTCCCATTTCAGTTGTGGTAGAACTAACAGTAGTTATGGGGTAATGGAATTTATTAAAAAGGCACTATCAGTATTGAGTCTTTCATTTAGTTTCAGTAAAAATAGAAACTCTACTTCCATTCACCAGTAGAACATTTATTATGTGCTTAATAGTAATAGTCAATTCCAAGTGTTTTACATGTTTATGTTACAAATTCGCAGTACATGAAAGCACAACAGAAAGTTCAAGGGTATTTTTAATTGAAAAATGGCCTGGTAATTCTTTTCACTAACCAATTACTATGGCTTATGTTTCATATGTTTAAATTATAAGAGAAACAAAATAGCTTACTCCAGATATCTGAAGCTTATACTTTACTTATATTTGCCCAAAGAGAGAGAGAGCCTGAATATATGTGGATGGCTTGTGACTCAAGAATACAGGAAAAGACCCTTGCCCCAAAAGCTTGTCTTCTCCAACACTTAAGGGGAGGCCCTTCTGAGGACAAAGTTTTGTATTTCCAAGAACATGGTATGGGTAATCTAGGGTTATGTGAAAGAAAAAACACTGGCTCAAGAATCAGCTCTGCTCTAAACCACGTTACCAACTGGGTGAAGTTGCCCAAATCCCTTCTGTTTTCTGGGTTTTATGCTTCATTTGCTAAAGAGGGAATCATCTTTGTTTGTTTGCAACTGCTGTCAAGAAATACCTGAGGCTAGGTAGTTTATAAAGAAAAGAGGTTTATTTGGCTCAAGAACTTAGACCAGAGGTTTATTTGTCCCAAGAATGTAGCCTTTCTTGGAAGACTGTGCAAGAATCATGACATCAGCATCTGCTCCTGGTGAGGCCTCAAGAAGCTTCCACTCATGGAAGAAGGGCAAGGGGAACTGGTGTGTCACATGGTGAGAGCAAGATACCAGGCTCTTTTTAAGAATCAAGTCTCACTAGAACTAATAGAGCAAGACTTTACTCATTACCATGAAGACAATACATGCCATTCATGAAGGATCCACCTTCATGACCCAAACACCTCCCACCAGGTCCCACCTCCAACGCTGGGGATCAAATTTTAACAGGAGATTTGGAGGGACAAATATCCAAAGTGTATCAGGGATTTAAGGTTAACTCAAGTGTTGTGAGCTCAAAAGATTAGACAGTAGTAACACTTCATGTGGCAAACCTTTATCACCTCCCTCTTCCATGTCAGAGTCTATGTTAAGTACTGGGGACACCAAGACAAGAAAAAGCATCCAAGGCTTCAAGGAGGCTTCGGTCTAGTTGGGGAAATAGTAAGGACAGTGCTAAGCACTGAGGAAAATGAGGATGGAGCTGGGTGCAGTGGCTCACGCCCGTAATCCTAGCACTTTGGGAGGCTGAGGCGGGTGGATCACCTGAGGTCAGGAGTTCAAGACCAGCCTGACCAATATGGTGAAACTCCGTCTTTAAAAATAATAATAATAATAATTAAAAAAAAAGAAAGAAAAATGAGGATGGAAAAATGGCAGCATGGTTGCTATGAGGACGGAGAGAAAGTCACTAGATGTAACAGAAGAAGCCCAGCTAGAGATTGGCACGACCATCTGAGTGCCCGACTTCACGGCAGGCATTAGGGTGATGTGGTGTAGAATATGGCATAGAATGCAGACTCTAGAGCCTACTCTAGGCAAAAACACTGTGAGCATTCTTCTTTGATGCTGGAAAACAAGATAATATTATTTTCTTTGCAGGGTAAGTACGAGGATTGAAATCAGAGAATGCATGAGAAAATAACAGCAAATGCCCAGCATAACTATGGGCTTTACATTCAGTTTTACTGATATCCAACTTACTCACCAGAGAAGCCAAGAAGCAAAAGACACATTTTGCAATTTTGCCTTAGCTGGGTCTGTTTAGCCTTGCTAGAAGAACTGGTGATCTCTAGCCTGTGAACCTCCAAGTCTGTCTTGCCTATGACTATCAGAAATGATCATGCATACAAGAAACTGAATCAAACATTCTAGCAACAACCAGAGGGTGAGAGTTCTTTCGGTTGTTGGAAATCTGTCACACAAGGGCATGAGAGGCAGAGTTATCCTAGAAACCACAAGGACCTGGAAAGACTACATAGGTCTCTGATGAAATAAAGGATTCCTTTTTCCTTCCCAGAAATACCAGAGTGTCCACCAGCCCCATTTAAGCCACTACAGTGCTGAATTGCCTTATTCTAGTGGAAGACATCTACTGTGACTGGTGGCCCTTCGCCCCTGGATCTTGCAGGCATTCGAAGCTTACGAGAAACCAATTTTCTGGGCCTGCATCACTGGTCTATACCATTAAGGAGTGTCTGGACCTACTAATCCCTGGTCATACTGTTTTTCTTGTCTGTGTTTCTAGCATCCTGCAATTTCCTCTGCTGGTGACTTGCAAGGGTATGTGTCTGCTGTGCACTGGATTACATGCCTCCAAAATTCATATGTTGAAGCCCTAAACCCCAATGCTAATGCGACTATATTTGGAGATAGGGTCTTTACCAGGTAATTAAGGTCAAGTGAGATCACAAGGGTAGAGACATAATCTGATAGAATTGGTGCCCCTATAAAATGATGAAAAGAGATTTCTCTCTCACTCTCTGCGCGCACATGCACACACACAGACACACACAGACACACAGACACACACACACACACACACACATACGAAAGACCGTGTGAGGTTCAGCAAGAAGGCAGTGGTCTGAAACTGTGACGAGAATTCTCACCAGAACCAGACCCTGACGGCACCCTGATCTTTGGAATTCCAGTCTCCAGGACTGTCAAAAAATAAAGATCAGTTGTTGAAGGTACCCAGTCTATGGTGTATTGCTACAGCAGCCCAGGTTAAGATAATGCCCACCTTCATTTTCAAATTATTAGCTCCTTAAGATGGAAACCATGGTTTGTCTGCTTTGTTGCCCCAGCCTATAGTGTCTGACACATTTTTTATTCTTAAGAAATATTTGTTAAATAAAGGAATATTTGGTTGGATGCTTAGTTGTGACTATATTTCAAAGTGTTTCTAAATTCTTCTCAGATCTCAGTACGTATTCTCTTCCTGCCTAGGACTCAAAGATTCCCTCTTAACTGGAAAACTTCAATTTTCTACACAGTTGCTGAAGAGTTAAAGTAAAAAGAGCTGGTCAAGCCCAGTATTCAGTCAGTCAACAAATACATACTCTGTACTTCCCACAGCCAAGCACTGACCCAGCAACTGAGGACACAGCCTTGAAGACAATGGACAGAGTTTATGCCCCAAAGAGCTTAGTGTGTGATGGATGATGCCAAATATAAAACGTCAAAAAATCGGATAATTTCACATAGTGCTAAGGACTGTGAAGAAGTGTAATTAAGGTGATGTGGTAAAGGTTGTGGGGGGGGGCACTCCTTATCTAGAGTGTTGAGAAGGCTGTCTTTGGAAAGGCGACTTTCAAGTTGCAACCTGAGCAGTGAGCAGGTGGTAGCCACGTGAAGAGAACGTCAAGCAGTGAGACTAGCAAATCCCAAGGCTCTGAGATGATGCAGCTTAATGCAGCCAGAGGACAGCAAGAAAATCAGCAGCTGGAACTTAGAAAATAAGGGGAAAAGGGGAGAGAAGGCAGCGAGGAACAGGGTGGCAGCAAGGAGCCAGATCATGTGAGTCTTACACACCCTAAGAACTGGTTCGAATTCTATTCCAGTTATAATAGGAAGCCACCGGAGATATTTTAGCAGAGGCATGTGATCATCTAATTTATGCTTCAGAAACAGGACTCTGTCAGGCAGGAGTGGAAGCATATTTAGGAGGCTGTGGCCATGGTCGGGGAGAAGGTTGAAGGGACTTAGGGTGGTTGCGATAGAAGTGAAAAATAGCCAGATTGTGGGTATATTTGGGAGCAGAGAAAACTGGATTTATGGATTACATGCAGGATTAGAGGGAAACAAAGGAATTGATCATGACTTATCACAGCTTTTGGCAAAAGTAATTGTGGGGATATGGTACCATTTACAGCAACAAGGTGGGAGGCAGGGCTGGGAGAGATGGGGAGGAGATAACTGACTCTGAGAAAAGTTAAGTCTCAGATATTTAGTAGACACTGAGCACAGATGCAGAACAAGCAGGTGGGTACATCAGTCAAGGGAGAGGTCGGAGCTAGGCATTTAAGGGAGAGGTCAGCACTAGGTAAGTTAGTCTGTTAGTCATCTGCATAAAGACTGGATTGGAAGTCTCAGGGCTGAATAAGAGCGTGAGATGTAAACAAAGAAAAGAGAAAATGACTAAGGAGAAATCCCTGAGGCACTTCCTTCGCTAGAATCAAGTATGAAAGAGAAGCCTGACAAGGTGACCTGGAAGTGCAGCTAGTGAGGAGAAAACCAGGTAAGTGTGGCATCTCAGAAACCAACAGGAAATGCAAGTGTCTGTAGCTTAGTAAGATGAGGGTTCTGACAATATAGGAATTCATGGAGCCACTTTCTAGAAACAGCAGCACTAGAAGAGATTTTAGACCTTATCCTCAAAGGAAGAAACCAAAAAAAGGAAAATTCCTAAACATATAAAACTGTCCGTGTTAGGGCCGAGAGTAGACTCTAGGTGAACTGCCAACCCCAGGTTCTGGGCCTGTCTCACCTGCCCCCATGCCATGGTCAGCAAACGTGCAGCATGTCTGGGGACTCAGCAAAGCTGCTTGGTTAGGAATCTTTTTGTGACATTCTCCTGTAGACAGAACATTGAGAAACAGACTAGATCTTTATCCTGTTGGTGTGACGACAGGCCTCCGTGACCAAGTAAAAATGCCCATGGATCTTTAGAGAGAAGAAAGGGCAAAACTAGGATTGCTAATGTGAGCTGTTGGATGGACAGGTAGGCACCAGTTACGACGGAACGGGGGAGATGGGCTGGAGGTGACCATTGAGAGCTACGGTTCACCCCACAGAGAAGCTACAATTTCCTGAGTTTGGAGTCTGGGTAAAAGGAGGAGAGAATGAGGAGCTATGGGATTATACAGTTGATTAACGATCCAAACTCAAATTTAGGACATATGACTCTGAAGCTTCTCCTAATGACCCTGCTCTGAATGATCCGCTCCCTCTATGGGTCTCCCCGATAATTCTGTTTGTAAAATTGCATGGTTATCATCTACTTTTGCTCGTTCCCTCACTGAACCGTGGCTGGCCTACCAGATACTCGGCAAATGATTATTGAATCAATCAATATTCAGTCAACTAGTAGGCTGGGATATTTGAAGTCGGTTTGTCCTTGAAAATCTGAGATTTCTATTCATGCTAAGAATGTTGCTGTGGAATATTCTACTAGAGAGGCTGAGATTTTCAAGGGCATTAAGCACATGAAGAATGTATCATCACATTATATAACCAGAAAATTTTAGAACCAAATATATCTGTAGTGTAGCCAGGCATGAGAATCTTAATGCTTCAACAAAAGACAACTACACACACATACACATAAGCATGTGTATACACATATATGTGTGCATGAGTGTATATATAAATATACACACAGAGAGAGAAAATACTTATTTTACTGTCTTTGTAGATGAAGAAAATATAGGCACTCCTAAAATAAATACTCAATAACATTTATTAAAAATATTATAATTCAACCTATGATTTGAATGATATTTTTTCTACCATCTAAAATTTTTCAAGCAGGGAATATAATTAAAACATCTTATGCCTGTGAGATTTAAATAATTCTAGATGGTTTTTCATATTTGAGTTATTTCAGCTTGCTTATTCAGATTTTAAATCCATTGAGAGAAGTGTCTTTTTTTCTTACATAGCAATGAGCATTTCCTATGTTCAACAAATAGGTATATTAATAAGGCTTTGCAAATGATATAGTCCTATTTCTTAGAGAATCCTTTGAGAGGATGGAGAGGGAGGGAAAGATAAGTCCATAGCTGTGAAGGCAGGAGCCTGAGGGATTTACGGCTTGAAGGTCATGATTTTGTCTCTGTAGTGCGAGGGGAGGTCACCTGCTGGGAGGGAATGCGGTGGAGTTTGAAAGAAACTTCAAACAAGCTTTGAAATGTCTGCTCATAGAGAAGAGGAAAAAATGTTCTATACGAATACATAGAAGAGCTAGAGTCTAATTTAAGAGCTAAGGATTTTCTTGATTTATTGAGATTTTCTCCACTGGAATCTCAGCATCTTGATCATAGTATGCCTCCCAGCTAGAGTCTGCCTGAGAGGGTATAAACTTAAGAAGGCAGGAGACCAAGAATACAAGGAAGAGATTTATTGAAGATAGAGAGACATATTGATGTCTAGGCTAAATAAGAAAAGAGATGAAGACAGGAAAGGGTTGATAAAACATTAGTATATAGATCAAAGGACTAAAAAGGTTGTTAACACTGAATAATAGTTTGGAAGGCTTACTGTGCACAAGCATTGGGCGTTAAGCATTTAAGATACATTCTTTCATTTTGTCTTCGTAATAACCTTATGAAGTGTCTTATGACCATTGCTCCTCTAGGCTCAGAGTGGTTAAATAAATTATCCAAGTTCATACTGCTAATAACACAGTGGGAAGAGGAAGCCTCAGCCCTCCCATCCATTTTATTATAAGACCACATGAAGAATGGCTATTATGAAATTAAGAAATCTGGAAGTAGAAAGCTGTGGTCCAGGCACGAAATTTTGTATAGAAAGGAGGAAAAGAGGAATTGGTGGAGGGGTAGACAAGATGGTGGAAAGGTTGGTAGCTGGATGGTATCTTCTTTAAAGGACATGATTACTAACTTGGAGCAGAGAGGGGGAAATTCTGAAATGCCGTAAGGTAGAAGGATTTTTACTTTCAACATTACTTCTGAGTCCTTTTAAGCTTAGAGAATATGCAAATAAGGAGTAGCCACTAGAGAACAATGCCAACATAAATCTCTGCTATACAGAATCACTTCTATTAGAATCTAACTACATAGATGTAAGGATATACTATACAATGGAAACGAAGACTGTGTTTCTATGAAACATCACATGTAGATATATATAATATTTGTTTGGGAAAATCTCACCCTCCACTTCCTTTTCAATTTTAATTCTATCTCCCCTCAGAAAACTTATGTTCAACCCCTATTTAGTACCTATTTAGTAATTTTCTGCTTCACAAGGAGGTTCTATATTACTCATGTTGGTTCCTCTACCTGGAATGTCTAATATTCAACTGTATTCAAATTCTCTTTCGTTTGAACTATATTCCATCTTCTGCCAAGTTCTCTTTCCTTCTTTAAACAGAAGTATTTGTTACCTGGTATAAGAAATCCACAATACTTTTATTTGTATACTTCAAATGTCTCTCCTGCCTATAGGTCTGTCTTCTCTAGACCTCATATATATCCTATGTGGAAGATAACTGCTATCAGTTCCACTTCATAGGTGAAGAGACTGAGGGTCAAAGAGGTTGTTTTTACCTTCCTAGACTCACACAACCAAACTGTGGGGAACTCAGAATTTAAGCACGGATATCATCATGTTGACGATTAGTCTTACGTTCAACTCTAGCAAGTGGAAAAGATTTGGCAGTGGTAGAGTGGTGGGAAAATGGAAATACAAGTGGTGTATGTATCATATGCAAACTAACGAAAAGCCATGTAAGCCGTACCATACTACAACAGCAACACAAAAACCCCAGTCATGGTTAATGCATACGTGTTGTGCACGAATTTATGCGCACGTGACAGACGACCACTATACGTAACTCTAAACATTTAGACTTTAGTTCCTAAACTATACTGCATAGCTATTCTAGGGTGGTACTAAACAATAGAAACAAAATAAGAGCCACATGTGTCACTCTACATTTTCTAGAAGCCACAGTAAAAATTATGGAATTAAGAAACTTGTGTTTCTTAAAATAGGTAAAATTAATTTTAGTAGTATGTTTTACCTATTACATTCAAAATACTATCACTTCAACATGTAATCAATATAAAAATATTGATGAGAAATGCACATGTTTTTTTCATGTCAAGTGGTGAAAATCTGGTGTGTCCTTTACACTTACAGTTTCTTTTCATCTGGACTAGTCACATTTCAAGTTCTCAGTAGCAAACTGTTGCTCTTGGCTATCATATTAGACCACGCTGTAATGGCATATGAGAGATGGAAGGTGGGAAGGCTTATAGGAATTATCTGTTTTATTATTATTATTAGTTTTTAGAGACACAGTCTTGCTCTATCGCCCAGATTGGAGTGCAGTGGCATGATTTCGGCTCACTGCAATCTCTGCCTCCTGGCTTCAAGCAATTCTCCTGCTTCAGCCCCCCAAGTAGTTGGGTCTACAGGCGCATGTCACCACACCCAGCTAATTTTTGTATTTTTAGTAGAGATGGGGTTTCACCATGTTGGCCAGGGTGGTCTCAAACTCCTGACCTCAAGTGATCTGCCCGCCTCAGCCTCCCAAAGTGCTGGGGTTACAGGCGTGAGCCACCACACCCAGCCAGAATTACCTACTTTGATGCCATTATTTTACAGATCAGACACTAAGGCTCAGAAAGGCTGAGCAACTTGTTAAATTCCACTCAGTTCTACTACAAGACATATGCCATTCCCTGGTCTGGCCTGTTTCTGTATATTACTCCATGTTTTAACAGAGGTAACAGCAGACAGGGTGGGATAGAAGTTAAATAACATTCTTAAACACTTTTTGACGTAGAAGCAACATAATGGTACCATGTGATATCCACTCTTATTTTGCAAAAGAGGAAATTGAGAAAGAGAAATGGAGTTAGGCATTTAGAGAGGGTTTTACACTCTAAGTCATTGGATGGGAAATCTGATTTCTGGTAGGAGAGCTACGCTGTAGAAGGACTAAGCTGAAATCTTACCTTGAGATCATGGCAATCCATTTTTCAGTTCAAGATGAATCCTCCCGCTTCAAATACTCAGACAAAATCTCTCAAGTCAGTATTGCCCTGCAGACATCTTGTACCTATGCATAAGAGCTAAGTGATTTCTTTCTCTGGAACTAGGTTTCTGCTCAAATCCAGTTTTTTCCAATTGAAACAACCACAGGGAGCGTTTCCTGCCTGGTCCAACGGTGAAGCGGAGCCAAACATTTCTCTGATTCTATTTATAGGGCTGTCTAGTGGTTGAACAGACTGGGCTGAGAATTCCTGGGGTGAAGTATTTGGTGCCTGATGTCTGGAATACCAGTTTTATACAGTTTGTTTTTAGATGCAAGGATTTCCATAAAAAACAAGGCCAGGCACATAGAACTTTTTCAGGAGTGAAAGGCAAGAAAACGTTGTTTAATAGGGGAACTATCCTAGCAGAATAGTTGTATAGATTTCTTTTTGGAAAGCCATGCCACTTTCTCCCCTCCTTGTTACCAGTTGATAATGTGCAAAACAATGCTATCTCAAAAATAAGAAAATAATCAAGAGAACACACATCCCTGTTGTGGGTTAAATAGGGACTCCCAAAGTACGTCTGTTCAGGACCTCAGATGTTAAGGTAGGGATCTTGACGTGAGATCATCCTGGAGGAGGGTGGACCCTAAATCCAAAAATGGATGTGCTTATGAAAGACGGAGACAGAGAAGAAGGCTCTGTAAAGCTGAGCACAGATTGGAGTTTTGTAGCTGTGAGCCGAGGAAAGCCAGGAGCCACCAGAAGCCAGGAGAAGCAACGAAGGATGAGTCCATAGAGCCCGCAGAGGGAGCACAGCCCTGCCATCATCTGGATTCTGAAGTCTGTTCTCCTAACTGTGAGAGAATCAGTTTCTTTTGTTTTAAGCCAAGCAGCTGTAGCAGTTTGTTATGGCAACCCTAGCAAAATAACGCAACTATGTACAACCTCACCACCGTAGCTCATCAAAACTGGGATTCTCTTTTCTGTATTTCTCACATGTACACAAATTTGACATACTGGCATAGATTTCATTTTAATTTCAGTTAAAGGGGAGGAAGATTACTACTGATTGAGCTTGTACAATGTCCCAGACCCAGGAAGGACTCATTATCATGGACTTTTCCTCTTTTGCCTTTCTGTGGATAGTTTTCCTCCTCCTTGTCCCAAGAATCTTCCAGGGCTGGGAGAGCAGGTTTGAACGAGGACAAGATTACAATTCATTGCAAAATAAATGCGAAGAAAAAAATTAACATTAATCTTTTGACTTTCAAGACCTAATTGTACAGTAACGCAATGGCCATGGGAGCTTGGCTGTTGTCTAGAATGTACATTTTTCAAACCCCCTTTGTTTTTCCATTATTGACCCCATATTCATCCCTCAAATCTATACTTTTGAGTTGACTAAAAACCAAGTGTGAGCAATTCATCTCAAAGAGTTCTCCCAGGGCAGAAAACACCCCTACTGTCCCTGATAGTGTGGACTTTGTTAGTGACACACATGACGTGATGGCAAAGAGAGGATATGATGGAGGAAAAATAGGTATTTAACCACTGGGACCCTCAGGAGTGCGAGGTAGTGAGGGAAAAGGAGTGACCAGAACATAGAGAGAGATCTGGGCAGGAGTACAGTTAGTGAGGGTAACATGAGGCATCCTTGATCTGTGGCCCGTTTCAGAGCTAGCCTGCACCAACTTGGAAAGTAGCAACATCAAGGTAATGTGAGGCTCACATAAGAAAGCCATGAGGTTGAGCTTTTTCATGCTTCCCTAATAGTATAGAGAAGGCCTAGAAGGATGTTTGAGTCTGACCAGGAGCTTCTCAAAGGGGACTGGTTAAGTGGGGATGAGACAATTCTACAGGAATAGCCTCAGGACAGCTCACTAGGCAAGGATAAACAGCTGTCACAGGCAGAGTCTCAAGGTGTCCACAGCATCGGCAGGAGTGGAGGTGGGTCCATGTAAGCCAGGAGCGCCATGAAGCTCTGCCGATTTTCAGAAAGCAGCTTAGCTGTGAGTTACCTGAGCAACAACTGCAAATGCCACTGGGAAATAGCAACTAGGCAGCTGAATGACATCTCTAAGTCAGAACTGATGAGGGACACACTGAGTCCAAGGACCTCCCCTGGACCCTGAGGTCACATGAGCCACTGCTGTCCACATGCACACAAGTGCGTTTTTGAAGAGGTGGTTGGGAAGGTAGAAATGAATGAAAAATAAAGGGACAAAAACATTATCTTAAAAAAAAGTTATGGAGAGGAGCAAAACAAAAGATATACACAAATATCTGAGAGATGGAGAATTCTCGAAAAAGATTGTTTAAATGTCACATGCAAGGAGATACCATTGGATTGAATGAAGTTAATTTCTTTCTAGTCCACAGCAGGTAGAGGTTCATAAAAAAGACCCTGTTAGTCTAGACAAAGAACCTCATTCCTTTGTGTATCTAAGCACAATGTGAATGAATTTGAGACTTTTATTACCCCAGTTTGCCCCTTAAAATAGCTAGAGAGAAACATTTTCTATCTGCACTCACCTCTAAAAAATCATTTTTTTTTACAGCTCAGAACACTCCTATAGCACCAATCCCACAGAAAGATGATTTCCACATCCTTTATTTCACCTGGAAATTTAAATGTAAGCCAAAGCAATAATTTTATGCATCAAGCAGTTATCCTACATGTAATTAAGAGGCTCCAGAGGTTTTAATTCTATGTGCAAGGAGCTGGGCGGGGAATGCATGCTGTTTGCTGGTAGAGGTTTCCTTTCCTGAGGAATCACTTACCGTGGTGATCTTCAGACCAATTACCCTTCTTTGCACTGAAGATACCTTCTTATCCCTTCACAAAAAAACAAGCAAACGCCAATAATCTCACACAGCTCACTTGTGCATAAAAGCGTCTAAGGAATGAAGCCATCCATGCAGTTACAGAAAAGATACTGAGTGTGATTTATTTTGCAATCTAGCTTCCTGCAGACTCTGATGAGACCATTACACCCATGCCTTCAGCACCTTGCACTTCATTTGCAGTAGATTAATTTGTACATATTTATAGGGGTTTTGTAGCAATATTTCTGGAGTCTAATCATATGTCTCCGTTCTGTCTCCCCGTTTAGATGATGAGGGATCTTTTCAAAGGCAAGGACAGCAATTTCCTGGGGATCTATGAATATGCTGTTCAACTACAATACAGGTAAATGAATTCCAAAAAATCTTGTGAACAACGGTGTTCCAGGTTTTCTCTCCCAAACCTGTACAAAGCACTTTCATTTATGTGATTTCTGAGAGGTTCACTTAGCCAAGCCATCGAAATATAAAAGATGGCTTAGGGAATGGTTTTCAATGAGTCTTAGTCATTGCTTCCATTAGGGGCCTGAAGGCGAGTGGGAAGGATCAGGAAGCGAAATTATATCCTTGTTACCTTTTTTCTGCCTCTCTGCCTCTCATTTTCTCCCTAACAATCCCGTTGCCTCTGAAGAACACTCCACCACACACAGACATACACTCACACCTCAAAGTGCTGTCACTTGCTTCTTTGCAGAGGACACTCAACCCCACCATACACAGATATATTCTCGCACACATTGCAGTCCCAAGCTCAGCCACACTTCTGTCCCAAGATGCCCATCCTTTGACACAAGTAATCAAAACCTTCATTCTCTGGTATTAGAGATCCAATAAACATGTATTTTAAGTATTTCCCGGTGAGAGCGTGGTGGCAATGTCTCAGACAGAGCATCAGACTGAAACATGCAAGTCCTAGGTTTGAATTGTTGCTTTTTAATTTATTAATTCTGTGGCTCTGAAAAAGCCCTATGCATCTGCAATGACCTTGTCTTTAACTTTGGTGTCACAGCCATGAAAAGGCTTCTAAAATATATTTGCTATTGTATGACAAATGACTAATAGACATGGTCTTTGTGGATACGATCTGAAAGGCAACATTTTAAAAGGACAGCTTTTAAAAGTCAAACTGTAACCTAATTACTAAAAGTTGGAGAGAGGGAAAGATTTCTGAGTTCTGGAACAGTTAGGGGGCCCTATTACCACCTTCCAGAAAAAGTTGCAGTGGCTCAGATTCATCTCTAAAGGTTACGGATGTTTGAGTAAGTTTCTTATCTGACTGTTGTAGGTGTGTTGTGCAGAACTATGAGCAAATCTAGCAATCAAAATTCAGGATATTCCCCAAAGAGCCTGCAGTGACTCAAACATGCAGCTCAATATCCAATTGCTTTTTAATTGGGCATAAGAAACATCTTAGAAACGTGAGATTGTGTAAGCACACATACATATATGCATACACACAGACGACGCACAGCGCCTTTCCTCTGGAGAAGCTTGCTTGCACTCCCAAAATGGACTGCAGCTGAAAAACTGACTCCGCTGAGCAGCAGGGGTTGAAGTATGGTGCACAAACGCTTTCAGATTGGAAAAATCCGTATCTCTGACACCGAGACAAAGAGTTGCCTCAAGTCCTGCCCATATCCATCACGCTTTTCAGCCAGTGCTCAATTCATTCTGACAAACCCAATCAACATAGCCTTTACAGTGGGGTTTTCTGGTGTTCAGAAGGTCAGCTTCAAATGCTCCACATTTCTGCAGCTGCTTCCATTATTCTTTCAGGAAAATAAATAACAACTTAGAAAAGGAAGATAATTTGCTATGCTGCTAAAGCCTCAGGGACTAACAGAGGAAAGAAACAGGGGGACAATCACCAGTGACAGAGCCTAGAGGAGCTTCTAAACAGTGGAGCTTTGAGTACCAAGGAGAAATCACTGACAATGGAGCCTCTGCAGGGGAGAGTTTGTCTCAGATGATCAGGTAGCAGCCTAACAGGGAACATTTGGATCACTGAGGAATCTTTTACCAGGGACTGGGGCCCCAGGATCAATTTTAATTCCACCGAATTCATGAGACACAATTGCCAACTTTTAAAATGAAAACTTTTTATCTTTTTAACAAACACATCCTTCCAGAGGGAGTCACAGTACCTATTTCTGATCTGAGTGCTGTCGAATGCAAAACTAGGTATCTTTAAAAAGTAATTGCTTCTTTAGCTGAGACTTAAAGGTGTAGTTCCTGGAAAAAAAATAATCACCTTCAAAAGTTCCAAAAACAGGAAGAGAGTCTGAGTCCTAAATAGAAAAAAATAATGAAATAGATAAAAAAAATAATAATTCTGTGATTCCCATTCCCATGTGAGCACACGGAACTCCTGAAATGTCTTCTCTGTCTTGAGACAACGTTTCGGCCAAATTGCAAATGTTAGAGAAGGGGTCACAGGGAATGCCACGGTAATATGACCAAAATAAAATAACATAAAATTATTTTCAAATCATTCTCAGAATGGAAGCAATTTTACAGACACAATAAAAGTCAACAGTTAACATGGGAGTTGCTGAGTGCCAAGTCAGAATTATTGACAGTGAGGCTGACTCAAACTTGAAGAGGCTGACATCCCAGCAAATGCGGGATTTCTGAAGTCAGCTCTCTGAGTCAATCAAGGTCTGGACAAAGTGACCTCAGCCAAGGCGTTAATATGTAATTCCTTCAAGTTGTGTACCTACCACTCCTTGTCTCCCCAGAGAGAGAGAGAGAGAGAGAGAGAGAGAGAGAAAGAGAGAGAAAGGGAATTCAATAGAGAATAATTAAAATTCATTTTAGAAGCATAAATCCCCCAGTGCCATATTAAAATAGTTATTAAGTGGGTCATTTGCTGCAATAGAAGCTACAGAATAGAAAGAGGCACTAAGACAATTTGGACCATGATGACAACTGCATTTAAGAAGGGAAAACCACACACATGGCTCGGGGTCCTTCCTGGACTCACCTTGCTACTAAGCACTGATCCCTGGGAGATCCCTGAGCATAGTGGTATATACCACATGCTATACTTTAAGAGTATAGTTTAAGAGTATACTTTAAGAGTATATGGAAGACTTTTATGCCAACCTATAAAATGGAATAGTATTTAGTCTTTCAAAAAAAGAAAATCGTCATTTTCAACAACATGGATGAATCTAGAGAACATGTGATAAACTAGGCCAGGCACAGGGAGACAAATGCTACATGATGTCACTCAAATGTGGAATCTCAAATAGTTGAATTCATAGCAGTAGAGAGTAGAATGGTGGTTACCAGAGGCTGAAGCAAGGTGAGTAAATGAATAAAGAGGTGACATTTGTCAAAGGGTACACGGTTTCAGTTAGACAAGAGGAATAGGTGATCTATTGCCCAATATAGTGACTACAGTTAACAATCCTGTATTGTATATTTCAAAATGGCGAAAGAGTAGACTTTGAATGGTCCCGCCACAAAGAAAGGATAAATATGTGAGGTAATGGATTGTTAATTGGCCTGATTTGATCATTCCACAATGGATGCATGTATCAAAACATCACATCGTACTCCAAAATAGATGCAATTATGATTTGCCAATTACAGATAAAATTATAACAACAAACACATCTTACATTTGTCTTTAATTAATATTCATTCAATAAGAGACAGAGTCTTTCATTCTACAGTTCACGTAAGGGTTAAAAGCCACCTCTGCTAGGAGAGGACATACAGTGAGTCTCTTCTGCAATAAAGCACCCACTTGTCAGACTCCGAGACTATCTATGCTTGTGATAAGGAACAGCGTGCAGAGACTCAACAGGAACAAAGAAGACAAGTACCAGAAGAGCGACTTCGAGGCTAGAAAAGGCTTCGGAAGAAACAAGTGCAGGCATTAAAGTCAAATTTCACCCACTTCTCAATTTTGCATCTGTCAGGCTGTGCCTGCAGGTGAAGGTCTCAGAAAAACCTTCTGATCCTATGGAGAAAATGGGACATAAACAAGAGACTCTGCAATGATTATATCCACTGTTTGATTTTTTTTTTAAATAGAGAACCCTGAGTGAATGTACGAGGTAATATGTGCAGGGAATAAAAAAGGATAATGAAGAGAATGCACGTTATAAATATTAAGTCAATAGAGAAGTTTATTATAGTTGCAGTCAGTCTACTACATAACTGTTAAGTGATTATATCATCGTGGGAAAACTGCTCTTAGTCACAGCAACCTCACTGCACTCCCATGTTACACTCTGTGCTGGTGGACTGAAGGAACCCCCTGCAGCCACCCTTTGGCCAGGTCCATGGCCACCTCTCTGACTCTGCCGTTTCTTGGGCTGCCCTGTCAATGTGAAGGACTCATGCTACAAACAGGAGCCTGGAGACACGTGAGCCGGCCACTCTGTAGAAGGAATTCTTGCATTCAGCTTTGCTGCTTTTTTAGCTTTTTAAATTTCTTGTCTATCACTGCTTTGCACATTCTTTAATCTAGTTGTGAAAATTGGGAATATAAAGATTGTGCTCCAGTCAAGTTTCCCAGGGGTTTTTGAATGAGAATGGAGATGGTCTGTGAAGCGGCAAGGCCCAGCTGGGGCTGATGTGCCCAGGTAGCCTTCGAGACCCTTAGCTGACATTGGAATCTCAAGCTATCTAGCACTCCAGCTTAGCAGAGAGTCTTACTCTTTGGAAATACTACAACTCCTGTCCATGAAGGATGTTCTCCTAACAATCCTTCAGAAAGGTACAATGAAAAGACAAAATCTCATTTTTCTTGGGGTCAGCCAAAGTAAAGTTGGATTTTTCCCAAATAACTTTTCTGTAAAAAATAATGGGGGCAGAAGGGAAAGTGGGTGACAGAAGGCAAGAACACACACACACACACACACACACTCAAGAACACACACAATGAAGTTACAGAGAACCTGTATCTGAGTTCCTGACTGCTGGCTCTAACTCTCACATCTTTGAGCGTGGATATATGTCTCTAGCTAACAAAATTAAGTCCTTTTGTTACACACACACACACACACACACACACACACACATTCTTGGTATATATTCTGTTGCATGTTATTATACAATAGAAAGGTCTAGGAAAGAACATAGAGCGTCAAGCTAACTTTTTAAAAGGGGTAAAATACGTAACCCAAATAACTCCCTTCTCTGATCCTCTCTCATTCTGTTATATCCATCTTTCTTTTCCTTTTTTAAAATGTTACGTATATATGTACGTATTTTTTAGAGGCATGGGTCTCACTCTGTCACCCAATGCAGTGGCGAGATCATAGTTCACTGCAGCCTCGAACTCCTGGGTTCAAACAATTCTCCAATCTCATCCTCCTGGGTAGATTAGACTACAGGTTATGCACCACCAAGCCCGACTAAGTTTTCTTATTTTTTGTAGAGACGAAGTCTCTCTAAGCCGCCCAAGCTGATCTTAAACTCCTGGGCCCAAGCAATCTTCCTGCCTCAGCCTCCTAAAGTGTTGAGAATCACAGCACTAGCCCTTTACATCTGTCTTAATGTTGTGGATGACTTTGCAGAGGTTATGAAGGCTAGAAGGGTGGCTTAGTAGAATCTAATAGGTCCATTTATTTAGTGATACTTGAAAAGACACAGTTGCCAATGGCTCCACCTTGACTGCACAGAGGCAGTCTCATGATTCCACAGGTGGCCTCTCTGTGTGGTTCTCATCACAGACGCAGCACAAGCAGTGTCTGCTAATGAACAAACTAACAAAAAAACATTTTTTGATATCTAGGTTTGGTTTGCCAAGTAATTTCAAAGATATATCAGAAACTTGCCTTGATAGTTCTGGGAAGTTCTGGGAAGTTCTTGGGATAGTTCCAGGAATTATTTTTTAAAGGATAGCATATACAGTAGCATGAACAGAGTTCACAAGACTTGCATGAAATTTATCAACTTTACAAACCAAATTTCCTAAACAGGCAAACAAAAAAAAAATGACTAATGCTAGTTTAATTGCAATAAGAATTATTTTATAAATATGTGTTAAATATTTCCAATATCTCTAGAGATCTGTGTCAAGGCAGCAGATAAAATAATCTATCTGTGGAGAAAAGTATAGCGAAGGTGCCTACTGGACACATTGCTAAATGGGAAAAATTATCACTAAAACCTTTTAAAAGAAAAGAGAAGATGGTTGAGGCTTTCATGTCACAATATAATGGAAAAAAGTCAAACCTGATGTGGAAAAAACGTTTACATGTATTTCGGTTAGGTGACTTTCCAAATCTCCTTAGACAAATAGGAATGAGATAAGAGCTCAGAATTTTTTTTGTAACTAAACATCTCAAGAATGTGTGCAGAAAAGAATTATTTATAAAAACAGTGTTTTAGTAATTTTATTCTTTTTTCTTTTGTAAGCTACTTTACTGAAGTAGGACTGGCATACAAAAAGCTGTAAATATTTAACGTACACAAATTGATGAATTTGGAGATAAATATACACCCGTGAGACCATCACCACAATCTATGCTCTTACCCATTCACCACCTCTGTGCTTCCTCCGCCCTCTTTATTTATTCTGATTATTTTGATTGTGATAAAAGCACTTGACATAATAGCTGCCTTCTTAGCAAATTTTTAAGTATACAATACAGTATTTTTAAGTATAGGCACTCTGCCTATTAGATCTCTGGGATTTATTAATCAAAGAATACAAGGTTTCAGTTATTCTTTTTTTAAATGACTTTACAAATTTTGGGATTATGAACAGGAAAAGCCAACATTATAACAATAAAGTGAACTCATTTTCTCTTTCTAAAATGGCCTTATATTCTTTGATTGAAATTTAAATTTTTAAAGATATTTTAAACCCGAACAAGTAGGCAGGGCATTCAGGTTGTCAAATTTATGAAATAAAAATATAGGATGCTCAATTAAATTTGAATTTTGGATAAACAACAAATAGATTTTTAGTATAAGTATGTCACAAATACCTGCACACTTATTGTATATGTAGGTTAAAAGAGTTGTTATCTAAAATTCAAATTCAATTAATCATCTTTAGATAAACTTAGAGACCATAAAAAAATTCACACCTGCACCAAATGGCTCACTGTTCTAGTGGGTGAACATTCAATAATATAGGGTATCCAACTAAATAACTTTTGTTGCTAGGCTATCAAGGGCAAAGAGTAGGACAAATAATTAAATATTTAGTCATCCTAATTATTGTGGCTGAGAGGGACGTCACGTATACACAGTCAGTGTGGCCACCAGGAGACTAGAGAAGCCAAATATTTCAGACCATTTGGCTGTCCCCAGTTTCTCACTTGGTCAAACAGGGTCACCCCTTTAAGAAAATATATCATTAATAGATTGTTTTCAAACCTAATTACAAGCACGTTCTTCCTTCTTAAGAAAAAACTGGCAAAGTGTGGCAAATTTTCCCTAGACAAGCTATCTGCTACAGGAGGGCTATTAATATTCTCTCCATTTCTTCAACCTCGGGATATGTGAGCTAAGTCAAGAGGATTGGAGGGAATGTCTACAATATCCTACCGGATTTAGAGAAGCACTGCTGTGCATATGTTCAGAAGGAGCAGAGATCATTTCCATTCTAGCAGCTCTGGAAACCTCACATATAAGCCATATTTCATGAGACCAAAATGACTGCCCCAGTTTCCCTAGGGAAGATATTTAAAAGATACCAAAGTTTTCTCTGAGTAAAAAAAGGGTATGAGTAGGCAAAGTCAAACCTTATCTACTTGTTCTTGTGTTAGATTCTTCATGAGTTTGTAACTCTTGGGATGAAAGCGGAGACGTTTTGGACGTTGTTCGAAGATACCTTGGAGGCCATGTTCTATTCTGAGCTAGGAGGTGCAGGTGTAAATTCCTTCGCAGCTTTAGAATTCCTGTACATTTCTCCATGGCTGGCTTCCCAGTCTGTTTAACCAAGCACATGTGCATGCCCACACTCCAGATAAGAACTGATCCCAAGCCGTCTAGAAGCTATCATCTGCCTTCTGTTTCTACCACGGCACCAAAGAACAAAGAGAGCTAGGAACTCTGCCTAACTATGAGTAACTACAGATGATTTTCAGTGACTGTTCTCATCTTTCCATTGTGGAGGAAATGTCTCACATACTGAAGGATGCTTTGCTTACAAAAAATCAATACATATTTAACACTTGGAAAACCATATTTCTTTAGACATGTGAACGACCACCACATCCTGAGGCTAGCATGGTGGGGAATACCCCATGGGTCATTGATTGATTCACTAAATAAACACTTTTTTAGTGCATATCAAGTGACAGATTTTGTGCTGAATGTTAATCATACAATGATGAAACAAAGGTACAAGGTCTCTGCCATCACAAACTCAGTCCAGAGGGAAGAGACAGTGAAAAGGTAATCACTGCCCATTGCAATGAGTGCTGCAATTGTACAGAGCCCTGTGGAGACAGGAAGCGAGCCCAGCCTGGAAGCATTCTAGAGAAAGGTCCCCAGAAGATGCTCATTTAAGGAGAAATTTGAACATTCAGTAGAAATCTACAAAATGAAGAATGTATGTGTGTGTGTGTGTGTGTGTGTGTGTGTGTGTGTGTTGGCAAAAAAAAAAAAAAAAAAGGAGTAAGGGCAGTGTTCCAGGAAAAAAAAAAAAAAACTATGCAAAGGCTCATAAGAAATGAAAGTAATTTTAGTAAGGATGCAGTGTAAACCAAGGTTGAGAGTTTTTAAGAGGTGAAGTTGGAAGGGAAAATAGAAACCAGAAACCAGACACCAAAAACATTTTCAACAATATTAAGTTTAAACTTTCTCCTGAGGACAATACTGAGCTTATGAAAGTTTTTTAAACCAGGGTAATGGCATAATGAGATTTGCATTTTATAAAAATCTCTACAGTTGCCAAGTAGAAAACAGGCTGAAGAAAGAGACCATTTAGGAGACTCTAAGCTTATAGTAGGGGAATGATAAGCTTCAGGGTCTAGATGCAATTGAAAAAAATATTTGAAGGGAAAGAAATTGATTAGATGGGATAAAAAGGAGAAATCATTTAAATTAAGCAAGCAACCTAGCACCCAAATCTTGGTTTCTAATATCATTCTCCAGGAAAAAAGAACTGGAATTCCTTTCAGAAATGGCTATTTCTAGGACCAAGGCAGGAAATTTACAAAATCAGCCTTGAGCATCTTGTTGTGCTGGAAAATAAGGAAGTACAGAAAAAAACCACACACACCCACGCACACAGTGATTTGAATACATCAAAGGCACATGGGAGCCAACTAAGAGTTCCCAATAGCAAAATCTAGAGCAATTTGAGCAATAAAATAATCACAGTAGAATTAGATTATAATCTAAAATGTAAAATAAATATATCCATGAGCTTATTCAAATATAAATGATTGAATAAAGAAGACAGACAAGCCTCACATGAAGAATTATTTTGAATAATTTATGTAGATACTCCACCCTGAAAGAGGTGAAATATAACTCCTCACTCCTTAAGGCTGGGCTATGCATAATGAATTCCTTCCAAAGAGTACAGGACGACCAAGAGTGACCAAGATGGTCAAGAGCCAGGTGACCAAGGTCAACATCAGCAGCAATAAGTCATGGTAATAGTATGCACCCTTGGTATGATGTGATGAAAATGGCACTTTACCCCTGTCATCTTTCTCTCAAAAACCCATATCCCAGTCTAATCCTGAGAGAAACACCAGGAAAATTTCAGTTGAGGAGCATTCTCCAAAATATCTGACCAGTACTCTCAAAACTATTAAATCATCGAAAACAAGGAGAGTCTATGAAACTGTCACAGCCAAGAGGAGCAGTCTAAAAACATGTGATGAATAAATTTAATATAGTATTCTATACGGGATTCTGAAACAGGAAAAGGGCACTAAGTAAAAATTAAGGAAATCTGAAAAAATTGTGGACTTGAGTTAATAATGTAAAATATTGGCTCATTAATTGTGACAAATGTGAGATGTTAATAACAGGAGAAGCTGGGTAAGGCATGTATAAAAACTATGCTATCTTCATAATGTTTCAGTAAATCTAAAACTATCCTAAATAAAATGTTTATTTGGAAGATAAATAAGACATGGATAGGAATGAAAATTGTAAGTTATTGAAATAAGAAAGAACCTAACTTTACTAAGCAAGCAATATTTGAGGGAAGACTTATAGAGAAAGCCATGCCACAATCAATACTGTGTTTAAGGAAGTTTTGTTTGATGGATTAGAGAGAAGAATACATAAAACTAAATAAAACACACAGAAAATGTAGGTCCATTGCAGTAATGGTTCTTTATTTGAATAAACATATGTAAAAATGGAGAAGAAAATATCTATAGAAGAGAAACTTTATGCCCATCCACATTGTTGCCTGGGGAAAAGAATTCTCCTTAGCCCAGTGACTGGAGCACTTTAGGATAAAAGTATTCAAGGAAATGCCTGATTGAGATATAATTAAAATGCTTCAAGTTTGGATGTAACATTCCCAACACTGGCTGAGATTCATAAAGAGAGGTGAGCTAAATACAATTGAGTGACAATTCATAACAGGTGCAGTTTTCATATGAGATAAAAATGCATTATAACCAAAATTATCTTTGAATAAACTTAAATAATCCATAAACTATAGTATTCACAGTTGTATGTATACAGCCCTATACAGTAATATGTATATATAATGTATATATCAAGGTAACAATAATACAACAGGCTGATACACAGATAACACACTTCTTTTCCCACTAGAATCCTAATCTCATTGTGAGTTAGTCACCACAATAGGTAAGTGTCGCCTC
>PVKV010014752.1:0-56236 GCA_004027835.1 Alouatta palliata | reverse complement strand
GCCATTGCACTCCAGCCTGGGTAACAAGAGCGAAACTCCGTCTCAAAAAAAAAAAAAATCTGGAGACAACAGATGCTGGAGAGGATGTGGGAGAAATAGGAACACTCTTACACTGTTGGTGGGAGTGTAAATTAGTTCAACCATTGTGGAAGACAGTGTGGCGATTCCTCAAGGATCTAGAAATAGAAATTCCATTTGACCCAGCAATTCCATTATTGGGTATATACCCAAAGGATTATAAATCATTCTACTATAAGGACACATGCACACGAATGTTCATTGCAGCACAGTTTACAATAGGAAAGACCTGGAACCAACCCAAATGCCCATCGATGATAGACTGGACAGGGAAAATGTGGCACATATACACCATGGAATATTATACAGCCATCAGAAACGATGAGTTCGCGTCCTTTGTATGGACATGGATGAACCTGGAAACCATAATTCTCAGCAAACTGACACAAGAACAGAAAATCAAACACTGCATATTCTCACTCATAGACGGGTGTTGAACAATGAGAACACATGGACACAGGGAGGGGAGCATCTCACACTGGGGTCATTTGGAGGGAAAAAGGGGAGGGACGGGGGGGTGGGGAGTTGGGGAGGGATAGCATGGGGAGAAATACCAGATATAAGTGATGAGGAGGAAGGCAGCAAATCACACTGCCATGTGTGTACCTATGTAACAATCTCTCATGTTCTTCACATGTACCCCCAAACCTAAAATGCAATAAAAAGTATACATATTAAAAAAAAAAAAGAAAAAAAAAGAAACAACCAGTACCAGCCAATGCAAAAATGTACCAAATAGTAAAGATCATTGACACAATGAAGAAACTGCATCAACTAATTGGCAAAACAACCAGCTAGTATCAAAATGGCAGGATCAAATTCCCACATAACAATATTAACCTTAAATTTAAACAGGTTAAATGCCCCAGTCAAAAGACACAGAACAGCAAATTGGATAAAAATTCAAGAACCATCAGTATGCTATATTCAGGAGACCCATCTCATGTGCAAAGACACACATAGACTCAAAATAAAGGGAGAGAGGAAGATGTACCAAGCAAATAGAGTTAAAAAAAGCAGGGGTTGCAATCCTAATCTCTGATAAAATGGACTTTAAACCAACAAAGATTGAAAAACACAAAGAAGGGCATTACATAATGGTTAAGGGATCAGTGCCAGAAGAAGAGCTCATGAGCCTAAATATATATGCACCCAATACAGAAGCACTCAGATCCATAAAGCAAGTGCTTAATGACCTGCAAAGAGACTTAGACTCCCACAATAATAGTGGGAGATTTTCACACTCCACTGTCAATTTTAGACAGATCAATGAGACAGAAAATTGACAAGGATATCGAGGACTCAAACTCAGATCTGGAACAAGTGGACCTAAGAGACTTCTACAGAACTCTCCACACCAAATCCATAGAATATACATTCTTCTCAGCACCACATTGCACTTACTCTAAAATTGACCATATAATTGGAAGTAAATCACTCATCAGCATATGCAAAATGATTGAAATCATAACAACCAAGTCTCTCAGACCACAGTGCAATGAAATTAGAACTCAGGATTAAGAAACTCCCTCAAAACCGCACAACTACATGGTAACTGAATAATCTGCTCCTGTATCACTACTGTATAAATAATGAAATGAAGGCAGAAGTAAAGATGTCCTTTGAAACCAACGAGAATGAAGACACAATGTACCAGAATCTCTGGGACACATTTAAAGCAGTGTCTAGAGTGAAATTTGTAGCACTAAATTTCCACATGAGAAGTGAAGAAAGATCTAAAGTTGACACCCTATCATCACAACTGGAAAAACTAGAGGAGTAAACTCAAACAAATTCTAAAGCTAGCAGAAGACAAAAATAACTAAGATCAGAGCAGAACTGAATGAGATAGACACAAAAAAACTCTTCAATAAATAAATAAATCCAGGAGCTGGTTTTTTGAAAGATGAACAAACTAGATAGACCACTAGCCAGACTAATTTTAAAAAGAGAGAGAACTGAATAGATGCAATTGAAAATGGTGATGGGGGTATCACCACCAATTCCACAGAAATACGAACTACCAGTAGAGATTACTACAAAGAACTCTATGCACATAAACCAGTAAATCTAGAAGAAAGGGACAAATTCCTGGACAATTATAACCTCCCAAAGCTAAACCAGGAAGTAGGTGAATCCCTGAATGGACCAAAAAGAAGTTCTGAAGTTGAGGCAGCAATTAATGGCCTACCAACCAAAAAACATCCAGGTCCAGATGGGTTGACAGCCGAATTCTACCAGATGTACAAAGATGAGCTGGTACCATTCTTTCTGAAACTATTCCAAGCAGTACAAAAAAAGGAAATCCTCCCTAACTCATTTTATGAGACCAACATTATCCTGATACTGAAACATGGCAGAGACACAACTAAAGAAGAAAAATTTAGGCCAATATCCATGATGAACATCCATGCAAAAATCTTCAATAAAATACTGGCAAACTGAATGCACCAGCACATCAAAAAGCTTATCCATCACGACCAACTAGGCTTCATCCTGGGGATCCAAGGCTGCTTCAACATATGCAAATATATATACATAATCCATCACATAAACAGAATGAAAGACAAAAGCCACATGATTATCTCAATAGATACAGAGAAGATCTTTTATAAAATTCAACAGTGCTTTATGCTAAAAGCTCTCAATAAACTAGGTACTGATGGAACATATCTCAAAATAATAAAAGCTATTATGACAAACCCACAGCCAATATCATACTGAATAGGCAAAAACTGGAAGCATTCCCTTTGAAACATGGCAGTAGACAAGGGTGCCCTCTCTCACCATTCCTATTCGACATAGTATTGGAAATTCTATCCAGGGCAATCAGGCAAGAAAAAAAAAATAAAGCATATTCAGTTAGGAAAAAAGGAAGTTAAACGGTCTCTATTTTCAGACAACATGATTGTATATTTAGAAGATCCCATTTTCTCAGCCCAAAATCTCCTTAAGATGATTAGCAACTTCAGCAAAGTCTCAGGATACAAAATCAATGTGCAAAAATCACAAGTATTCCTATACACCAGTAACAGACAGAGAGCCAAATCACAAGCAAACTCCCATTCATAACTGCTACAAAGAGAATAAAATACCTAGGAATACAACTAACAAAGGATGCAAAGAACTTCTTCAAGGAGAACTACAAACCACTGCTCAAGGAAATAAGAGAGGACAGAAACAGATGGTAAAACACTCCATGCTCATGGTTAGGAAGAATCAATATCATAAATATGACCATACTGCCCAAAGTAATTTATAGATTCAATGCTATTGCCTTCAAGCTACCATTGACCTTCTCCACAGAACTAGAAAAAAACACGTTAAACTTCATGTAAAACCAAAAAAGAGCCCGCATAGTCAAAAATCCTAAGCAAAAAGAACAAAGCTGGAGGCATCATGCTACCTGACTTCAAACTATATTACAAGGCTACAGTAATCAAAACCACATGGTACTGGTACCAAAATAGAGATGTAGATCAATGGAAAAGAAAGAGACCTCAGAAGTAAGGCCACACATCTACAACCATCTGATCTTTGACAAAACTAGCAAAAACAAGAAATGGGGAAAGGATTCCCTATTTAATACATGGTGTCAGGAAAACTGGCTAGCCATGTGCCAAAAGCTGAAACTAGACCCCTTCCTTACACCTTACACAAAAATTAACTCCAGATGGATTAATAATTTAAACATAAGACTTAACACCATAAAAACCCTAGAAGAAAACCTAGGCAATACCATTAAGGACATAGGCATAGGCAAGAACTTCATGTCTAAAACACCAAAAGAATTGACAACAAAAGCCAAAATAGACAAATGGGATCTAATCAAACTTAAGAGCTTTTGCAAGCAAAAGAATCAATAATTAGAATGAACTGGCAAACAACAGAATGGGAAAATGTTTCTGCAGACTACCCATCTGATAAAGGGCTAGCATCCGGAATCTACACAGAACTAAAACAAATGTATGAGAAAAAAATAACTCCATCAAAAAGTGGGTGAAGGATATGAAGAGACACTTTTCAAAAGAAGACATTTATGCAGCCAACAAACATATTAAAAAATGCTGACTGGTCATTAGAGAAATGCAAATCAAAATCACGTTGAGATACCATCTCATGCCAGTTAGAATGGTAATCATTAAAAAATCTGGAGACAACAGATGCTGGAGAGGATGTGGAGAAATAGGAACGTTTTTACAGTGTTGGTAGGAGTATAAATTAGTTCACCCATTGTGGAACAGAGTGTGGCGATTCCTCAAGGATCTAGAAATAGAAAATACTATTTGACCCAGCAATCCCATTACTGGGTATATATCCAAAGGATTATAAATCATTCTGTTATAAAGACACATGCACACGTATGGTCATTGAGAGACTGTTTACAATAGCAAAGACTTGGAACCAACCCAAATACCCATCAAGCATAGACTGGATAAAGAAAATATGTCTCATATACACCATGGAATGCTATGCAGCCATAAAAAGGATGAGTTCAGGTCCTTTGCAGGGACATGGATGAATCTGGAAACCATCATTCTCAGCAAAACTGACACAAGAACAGAAAACCAAACACCACATGTTCTCACTCATAAGTGGGTGTTGAACAATGAGAACACATGGACACAGGGAGGGGAGCATCACACACTGGGGTCTGTTGGGGGATGGGGGCTAGGGGATGGATAGTAGGGGTGGGGAGATTGGGGAGGGATAACATCAGGAGAAATACCTAATGTAGGTGATGGAGGGATGGAGGCAGCAAACCACCATGGCATGTGCATACCTAAGTAACAATCCTGTAAGATCTGCACATGAACCCCAGAACTTAAAGTCTAATAAAATTAAATAAATAAATAAATAAAATTCAAATACGGAGCTAGAAAGCAAAAAATAAGTTGTTACCAGCGGCCTAGATAGATTGGTGGGGGGTGGGGGGAAAAATAGGTTACATAATACAAAACAGAAAATATGTAGGATGAACAAATCCAGAAATCCAATGTACAACTTGAGAATTACAAGTAATAAAATTGTACCGTATGTGGGATTCATGCTAAATGTGTAGATATTAGTTGCTCTAGCCACCATAACCAAAAAATGGCTATGTGAGGTGATAGATATATTAGTCTGCTTCATTATAGTACCTTTTTTGCTATCTGTATTTATTTGAAACATCATGCTGTGTACTTGAAATATATACAATATTTAAACAATAGAATTTTAAAAAAATTATAGCAGCAGCAGCAGCAAAACTAGTGGCAATAGTAGCAGTAGCAGAAGTACCCATATATTAGGTATGATCATTTAGCCAATCTCTATTTATCCATTTGACCAAGAGACATTCAAAAAAGATGTGGTAATTTGCTTACCATAGACCACATAGTCACATATGTCATTTTCCCCAATTTATGAGACTAGTTACATTGTCAATAAAGGCAATGTAGTTGATTCATCTGACAAGGTATTTGTGTGTCAGGTAAGCTTATGATAGCTGTACTGATTACTGCTTCCTTTTCTAATTCCCACACATTATTCTTTCCATGGTCTGTTCCAGAATCTCACCTAATAACAAAGTTAAGCTGTTTGGTATCGGTTTTCAATATCTGTGTCCTTCCTTTTTTTGGATAAATGAACCATTTTTCTGTATTCTGCTCTTTGGAATTACTCTACTTTCCAGGATTATTGGTTAATGGTTGTACTGGGAATGAAACCCAGCATGGCAACAAAGATTTTGGAAACATCAGTGAGGTGCTCTGAGACATACCTAGGTTAGTTTGCCTGGGAATTGAAAAAATCTTATTTTAGGATAGCTACTTTTATCTCAGTTACCTGGAGTAGAATGTCTGAACTGTGACAAATTACAGGATCCCAGTGAGTGGTATAGCTACTCAGAAGAGCTGAGCCATCTGATTCTCTAAGGCAGTTTAAAGACTCACAGAAGAGAAAACTCACTGGGTAACTTTGGGCAAATCTCATTTGCCTCTTTGTGTTTTGATTTCCCCACCTCCAAGATGAGAGAATGGGCTAAGACAATGGCAAAGATTCCTTTCATTTCTGAGACTGGCTGTCCCTATGTGAAGGCTATAGGACTCCAATAGAGCCTGAAGGTGGGAAGATACTTACAAAAGAGGTCAAAGGGACTGGGCACAGTGGCTCACTCCTGTAATCCCAGCACTTTGGAAGGCCAAGGCAGGCAGATCACATGAGGTTAGGAGTTCAAGACCAGCCTGGCCAACATGATGAAACCCCATCTCTACTAAAAATACAAAAATCGGCTGGGCATGGTGTCAGTTGTCTGTAGTCCCAGCTACCTGGGAGGCTGAGAAAGGAGGATCACCTGAACCTGGGAGGCAGAAGTTGCAGTGAGCCAAGATCCCACCAATGCACTACAGTCTGGATGATACAGCAAGACCGTCTCACAAAATTTTTAAAAGAGGTAAAAGGTACTGATTCCTTCAATTCCCTGGGGTCGGTGGGGGAAGCTTGTCTATTTCCCCTCTCTCTCCACAACACCAATGTATTCTTGACCCAAAAATAAACATAAAATAAACACACACAAACAAGGCCTAGAGGAAGTCAGGCCGGCAGGATTCTGCACATCTATATATAACCTCTGGGCTGTTTCCGTTGCTTGACTCTCAGGAGCCTGGAACAGGAAGTCTCTCAGGAGAGGAGACAGACAGGGATGTCTAAGCCAGTGCCAATTTCTCCTTCCCTTAGAGGAGAGAGGATGACAGCCCCCACTGGCAGGGTGACGACTGGGGGCAGGGGTGTAGCATAGAGCATAAATTCTCTGTGGAATTTTAAATCCAGGAAAAACAATTATAAATCAACAGCCATTGGCTCCAGAGTAGTCAAGCACTAATAAGAAAAGGGCCCTGGGTCAGTCTGATGGCCCATGATAACAGCACTTCTGCAGAGGGTGAAACAGAAACCCCAAGCCAGAATTCTGTCCTGTGAAGAGGAATCAAGCTCTTAGAAGCTGGGAGGAAAGGGAATAAGACATCTCGAGAGTTGACAGAGGACAGGAGAAACGGAGAGTTTATGGAGGTGAGGGGAGAAACTACTTGGAAACACACCAGGATGACAAGTCAACACAGCGGGCAGAGAAAGAAAGTTCGTGCGGGCTATCTTCATTTATATGATGCTATACTAGGCTGTTTTTGTGAGCACTGTTTCCTTTATTACTCACAATACTCCTAGAAGTCACTATTAGCCCATGCTACTGATACGGAAACTGGGGCACAAAGCTGCGAAGTGATTTGGCCAAGGTTACACAAATATTAACGAAGCTAGGATTTAAAGCCAGGTCTCCCTGCCTTCAAAGATTTCCTTCTACTACATAAATATGCCTTATATTTTTAGGGCCCCTTAAGTTCTTAAAACTACAGTCACTTGATTATATTCTCACTATCCTAGTTCATTCATTCATTTTAAAACTCATCTATCCAGCAAGCTTTTTAGGACTCCATATTACACAGTGTGCATTCTCTAGGTGCTGGGTACATAAAGAAGAGTTCTGTTTAGCCCATGAGGATCTTCTAGCTCAGTGGAGCATTCCAAAGGTAAGCAACTAACTCCATTATGATGTAGTCAGTGGTGTAATGGAGAAAGTGCTGGTACAAGCTTTCCCGGGATGTTAGTGGGTGGATAGAGCTTTCAATTACAATATCGTAAAGAATCGTTTCACTGCCCTAAATATACCCTGTGATCCACATATTTATCCCTACCTCACTCCCCTGGAAGAACCTCTAGAAACAACTGATCTTTTCACTGTATCCACAGCTTTGCCTTTTTCAGGATGTCATACAGCTGAAATTTTCCAGTATATCACATTTTCAGATTAGCTTCTTTCTTTCAGTAGCATGTAGTTAAGGTTCTCCATGTCTTTGTGGCTTGATAGCTGATCTCATTTTATAGCTAAATAATATTCCATTGTATAGATGTAGCAAAGCGTGTTGATCTTTTCACTTGTTGAAGGATATCTTACTTAGTTGCTTATGCACAAAATTGTTACACACATACATATGCAAGTATTTGTGTAGATATAAATTTGTGACTCTTCGTGGTAAATACCAAGGAGTGGAATTACTGGATTGCATGGTCAGAGTATGTTTGGCTTTATAAGAAACTGCCAGACTGTCTTCCAAAGTGGCTGTAACATTTTTGATTTTCACCAGCAATAAATGAGTTTCTGTTGCTACACATTCTCATCAGCATTTTTTGTTGTCAAGGTTTCAGATTTTAGCCATTCTAATAGGTGTATAGTGATATTTCACTATTGTTGGAATTTGGAATTCCATGATGACATATAATGTTGAGCATCTTTTCATATGCTTATTTGCTATTTATATTTTCTTTGGTAAGATATAGGTTCAGATATATTTATCATTCTTTGAGTTTTTGGGTTTTTTTTTTTTTAGAGTTTTGAGTGTTCTTTGCGTATTTTGGATACCAGTAACATCAGATGTGTTTTACAAAGATTTTCCTCTGGTGTGTGGCTTGCCTTTATATTCTCTTAATAATGACTTCAACAGAGCATAAATATTTAATTTTAATAAAATCCAACTTACACGTTTTTTGTTTCATGGATTATGCTTTTAGTGTTGTACCTAAAAATTCTTGCCAAACCCAAGATCACCTAGATTTCCTCTTATGTTACCTTTCAGGAGCTTTATAATTTTTGCATTTTACATTTAGGCCTATGATTCATTTTTGTGGAAATTGTAAGATCTGTATGCAGATTCTTTATTGCATGTCGGTGTCCAGCTGGTCCAGCACTATTTTTGAAAACCCCACTTTTTCTCCATTGAATTACCGTTGCATCTTTGTTAAAGATCAGTTGACAACACTTGTGTGAGTCTATATTCCTGGGCCCTTTATTCTGTTTCTTGGGTCTATTTTTCTATTATCTCACCAATACCACACTATCTTGAATATTGCGGCTTTATAGTAAGTCTTCAGGTCAAGTAGCTTCAGTCCACTAATTTTGTTCTTCTTCTTCTATATTATGTTTGCTATTCTGAATATTTTGCCTTTTCACATAAACATTAGAAGTAGCTTGTCTATATCCATAAAAAACTTGAAATGATTTTTTTGGGAGTCAATATACTTTATTAGACAAAATAGATTTCAAGACAAAAACAGTAAGAAGAGACAAAGAGGGGAACCATATAATGACAAAGGGGTCAACAAAGCAAGATAATGTAACAATTTTAAATATATATGCACCCAACATAGGAGTACCCTGATATATAAAGGAAATATTATTTGAGCTAAAGAGAGAGACAAGCCCCAATACAAGAATAGTAGGAGACTTCAAAACCTCACTTTCATCACTGAATAGACCTTCCAGATAGAAAATCAGCAAAGGAAAATCAGACTTAATCTACATTATAGACCAAATGCATCTAATAGATGTTTTGTTTTCTTTCTCTTAATTATATCTTAAGTTCTGGGGTACCTGAGCAGAATGTGCTGGTTTGTTGCATAGGTATACACATGCCATGGTGGTTTGCTGCATCCATCTCCCAGTCATCTACATTAGGTATTTCTCCTAACGTTAGCCCTCTCCAATCCCACCACCCCCTGCTATCCCTCCCCTAGGCCCCGCACCCCCCAACAAGCCCCAGAGTGTGACGTTTCCCTCCCTGTGTCCATGTGTTCTCATTGTTCAACACCCACTTATGAGTGAGAGCATGCAGTGTTTGGTTTTCTGATCTTGTGTCAGTTTGCTGAGAATGATGGTTTCCAGCTTCATCCATGTCCCTGCAAAGGACATGAACTCATCCTTGAAGGGATTTTATTTGGGATTGTATTGAATCTCTAGATCAAGTAGGGAAGAACTGACATCTTTATAATATTGAGTATCCCAATCCATGTACATGAAATATTCCTTCACTTATTTAGTTCTTTGAATTTTCTTAATCAGAATTCAATAGTTTTTCTCTTTTGTGCAGATTTGTTAGATTTATATCTACATATTTCTTTTTTGGTGCTAATGTAAATGGTGTTATGTTTGTAATTCCAACTTCTAATTGTCTATTGCTAGTATATAAAAAGGCAATTGAATTTTATAGATTTACTTTGCATCCTGCAAACCTATTATAATTACTTATTAGTTCCAGGAATATCTTGTTGACCTTTGAAATTTTCTAATATAATATAGTCATGTTATCAGTGAATAAAGACAATTTTATTTCTTGCTTCCTAATGTGTATACATTTTCTCTACTTGTCTTACTGCATTAGCTAGGATGTCCAGTATGATGTTAAATAAGAGCAGTGAGAGTGGTCATTGTTCCCTTGTTTCTGCTCTTAAGGAGAAATCATTCTGTTTCTCAATATTAAGTATATTAGCTGTAGGGCTTTTTTTTTTTTTTTGGCAGATGTTCTTTATCAAATTTAGGAAGTTCCCCTTTTCTATGATAGAATTATATACTTTATTTGGCCTTTTGATAAATGAACTACTTAATTAGTTTTCAACTGTTGAACCAATCTTACATACTTGAAGACATCCCACTTGGCCATAGTGTATAATTATTTTTATAAATTATTAGATTTTCCCTGGGATGGAGTTGCCAGGGGGACAAGTGAGCTGCCACCTTTGCTGTTTGGGTGACTCAGCCCTTCCAGACTGAGACCTTTGGAGAGTCCAAACCAACTGAGGACAGAAGGGATTCCCCTGGGACAGCACAGCTGCTCTACCAAAACATGGCCAGGCTGCTTCAAGTGGGTCCCCCATTTGTTCCTCCTTCTTTGTTTGGGCAGGACCGTTTGACCAGAACCTCCAGCCACTCCTGCTGGTGTTCTCTGGCTGGCAGATATTTAAAAATTTCCTGGGAAAGAGTTACCAGAGGGAGGGGCAGATCACCTTCTTTGCTGTTCGCACAATTTAGCCATTCCAGTCTCCAGGCTTTGGAAAGTCCAAGCTGACCGGGGGCAGGAGAAGTACCCCAGCACAGCACAGCTGCTTTATGAAAGCATGGTCAGACTGCTTCTTTGAGTGGGTCCCCAATCCTGTTCCTCTTGACTGAGTGAGGCCTTCCAACCACGGTCTCCAGCCACCTCCTACAGGTGTATTTTGGTTGGCAACACGTTTGTACTTCTCTAGGACAAAGCTCCCAGAGAAAGGGGCAGGATGCTATCTTTGCAGTTTTGCGGCCTACCCCCAGGTACTGGAAAATCTGAAGTGGCTAAGGACCTGAGTAGACCCCCAGCAAACTGCAGCAGCCCTAAGGAAAAGTAGCCAGTCTGTTAAAAGAAAAGAACACGATAAAAAACAGAACACCCCATCCAAAGGTCGTCAACCTCAAAGATTGAAAGTAGATAAGCCCACAAAGATGAGAAAGAAAAAGCACAAAAATGCGGAAAACTCAAAAAGTCAGAATGCCCTCTTTTCTTCAAATGACCACACCACTTCTTCAGCAGGGGTTCAAAATTGAGCTGAGGCTTAGATGGCTAAATTACAGGGGTAGAATTTGAAATATGGATAAAAACAAACTTCACTGAGCTAAAAGAGCATGTTGTAACTCAACTCAATATAGCTAAAAATTATGATAAAACATTTCAGGTGTTGACAGACAAAATGGCCAGTATAGACAAGTATGTAACCAACCTGATAGAGCTGAAAAAACCTCTCCCTCCTCCAAACCTCCACCTTTCGATAGGCCTCAGTGTGTTTTGCTCCTCTCTATGTAGCCATGTGTTTTCCTAATTTGTCTCTCACTTATAAGTAAGAAAATGTAGTATTTGGTTTTCTGTTCCAGTATCAGTTTTCTAAGGATAATGGCCTCCGGCTGCATCCATGTCCCTGCAAAAGACATGATCTCATTCTTTTATATGGTTGCATAGTATTCCATAGTGTATATGTACCACTTTTTCTTTATCTACTTTATCATTGATGGGCATTTATGTTGACTGCATGTCTTTGCTATTGTGAATAGTGTTGCAATAAACATGTGCATGCATGTGGCTTTGTAACAGAACGATTTGTATTCCTTTGGGTATATACTTAGTTATGGGATTTCTGGATCGAATGGTGTTTCTGTCTTTAGGTCTTGGAGAAATCACCACACTGTCCTCCGTAATGATTGAACTAATTTACACTCCCATTAACAGTGTGTAAGTGTTTCATTTTCTTCACAACCTTGCCAGCATCTGTTATTTTTGGCCTTTTTAGTAATAGCCATTCTGACTCACGTGAGATGGCATCTCGTTGTGGTTTTGATTTGCATTTCTCTAATGATCAGTGATGTTGATGTTTTTTCCATATGATTATTGGCCTCATGTATGTTTTCTTTTGGGAAGTGTCTGTTCATGTCCTTTGCTCACTTTTTAATAGAGTTGTTTCTTTCTTGTAAATTTGTTTAAGTTCCTTATAGAAACTGGATATTAGACCTTTGTCAGATGCTGTTTGCAAAAATTTTCTCCCATTATGTAGGTTGTGCATTTACTCTGTTGATACTTGATTTTGCTGTGCAGAAGCTCTTTAGCTTGAGTAGATCTCATTTGTTAATTTTTTGCTTTGCTGCAACTGCTTTGGTGACTTTGTCATGAAATATTTGCCCATGCCTATGTCCTGAATAATTTTACTTAGGTTATCTTCCATAGTTTCATAATTTCGGATTTTACATTTAAATCTTTAATCTATCTTGAGTTAATTTTTGTATATGGTATAAGAAGAGGTCCAGGTTCCATCTTCTAGCCAGTTATCTCAGCACCATTTATTGAATAGCAAATTCTTTCCCCAGTGCTGGTTTTAGTCAGGTTTGTAGATGAGACAATTTTAGGTGTGCAGTCTTATTTCTAGGTTCTCTCTTCTGTTCTATTGATCCATGTGTCTATTCCTGTACCAGTACCATGCTGTTTTGGTTACTGTATCCCTGTAGTATAGTTTGAAGTTCAGTAATGTAATGCCTCTAGCTTTATTCTTTTTGCTTTGGATTGCCTTGTCTATTTGGGGTTTTGTTGTTGTTGTTGTTCCATATAGATTTGTAGTTTTTTTTCTAGTTCTGTGAAGAATCTCAATGGTAGTCTAATGGGAATAGCATTGAATCTATAAATTGTTTGAGGCAGTATGGACATTTTAATGATATTGATTTTTCCTGTCCATGAGCCTGGAATGTTTTTTATCAGCTTGTGTCATCTCTGATTTCTTTGTGCAGTGGTTTGTAGTTCTCCTTGTAGAAATCTTTCACCTACCTAGTTAGCTATATTCCTAGGTATTTACTTCTTTTGGGCCAATTGTGAATGAAATTGCCTAACTGATTTAGCTCTCATCTTCACTGTTGCTGGTATATAGGAACACTAAAAGTTTTTGCACATTGATTTTGTATTCTGAAACTTTAAGTTGCTTATCAGTTTAAGATGCTTTTTGGCTAAGAATATGGATTTTTCTAGATATAGGATTATGTCATTTGCAAACAGGAATAGTTTGACTTCCTGTCTTCCTATTTGAATGCCTTTATTTCTTTTTCTTGCCTTATTGCCCTGGCCAAACTGCCAATTCTTTGATGAATAGGAATGATGAAAGATGGCATCCTTGTCTAGTCCCAGTTTTCAAGGGGAATGCTTCCAGCTTTTTCCCATTCAGTATAATGTTGGCTGTAAGTTTGTCATGAATGGCTCTTATTGTTTTCAGGTTTTCTTCAATACTTTATTGAGAGTTTTCAACTTGAAGCTATGTTGAATCTTATCAAAAGCCTTTTCTGCACCTGCTGAGACAATAACGTGGTATTTTCCTTTAGTTCTGTTTAGGTGATAAATAATATTTATGTATTTGCATATGTTGAACCAACCTTGCATCTCAGGGATAATGTTTACTTAGCTGTGTCAGATAAGTTTTTTTGATGTTCTGCTGGATTCAGCTTTCCAATAATTTGTTGAGGATTTTTGCATAGTTGCTCATTAAGGATATTGGCCTGATGTTGTTGTTGTTGTTGCTGTTGCTGTATCTTTGCCAAGTTCTGGTATCAGGATGATGCTGGCCCCACAGAACGAGTTAAAGAGAAGTCCCTTTTTTTCAATTTTTTAAGTAGTTTTAGTAGAAATGGTACCAACTATTCTTTGTACATCAGGTAGAATTCAGCTGTGAACTTGTCTGTTCCTAAAATTTTTTGGTTGTAAAATTTTTATTATTGCCCTGACTTCAGGTCATGTTATTGGTTTGCCCAGGAATTCAATTTCTTCCTGGTTCAGTCTTGGAAATGTGTATGTGTCTAGGAGTTTACTCATTTTTTCTACATTTTCTAGTTTACGTGCATAGAGTTGTTTATAATATTCTCTGATGGTTGTTTGTATTTTTGCGGGGTTAATGGTAATATCCCCTTTGTCATTTCTGATCTTGCTTATTTGAATCTTCTTTCTTTTTTATTAGTTTAGCTAGAAGTCTACCTATTTTACATTTTTTTTTAAAGCATTTCCTGAATTCATTGATCTTTAGAAAGTTTTTTTGTGTGTCTCCATCCCCTTAAATTCAGCTCTTATTTTGGTTATTTCTTGTATTCTGCTAGCTTTGAATTTGTTTGCTGTTCATTATCTAGTTCTTTAGTTATTATGTTACGTTGTTAACCTGAGTTGTTAACTTTGCAACTTTTTGCTGTGGAAATTTAGTGCTAAAAATTTCCCTCTTAACACTACCTTAGCTGTCTACCACTGATCTGATTCTTCGAATCTTTGTTCACATTAGTTTCAAAGAACTTCTTAAGTTCTGCCTTAATTTCATTATTTACCCACAAGTCATTAAGGAGCAGTTTAGTCAATTTCCATTTACTAGTATGGTTTTTGGCTATACCAGCTGTCTTTTGATTAATGATAGCATGGTCTATTTGTCTCTATTTACTGTTACTCTACATCTGTCTTTATGTTTAAAATTGTTTTTTGTAGACAACATACAGTTAGGTCCTATTTTTTAATTAACCTTGACAGTCTCTGTCTTACAGTTGGTATATTTAGCCCATTGATATTCCCAGTGATTTTTTATATAGTTGGATTAATATATACCATATTTGTTAATGTTTTCTATTCATTGACCTCATTCTTTGTTTCTTGTCTTTCACTATTTCCTTTCTTCCCTCGTTTTATTATTTTATGTTATTACTTGTTGTCCCTTCTCTTAACATATCAATTTTATTACTTTTGAAAGCTATTTATTTGTGTATTTATTTAGAGATAGAATCTTTGTCTTGTATCTTAGGCAGCAGCTCACACGGAGCATCTAAATAAATACATAAATAAATAGCTTTTGAAGGTAATATAATTAATATGTGGAGCTTGTTTCACCCAACCTCAGCTCTGTCATCCAGGGTAGAGTGCAGTGGTGTCATCATGGCTTACTGCAACCTCAAACTCCTCACTCAAGTGATCCACTGACCTCAGTCTCTCAAGAAGATAGGCTTACAGGCATGTGTCGTCATGACAGGCTAATTTTTAAAAAATGTATATTTTTATAGAAATGGTGTCTCACTACGTTGCCTTTGCTTGTCTGAAACTCCCAACCTACAACAATCCTCTCATCTTGGCCTCCAAAAGTGCTGGGATAAAAGACATAGATTTCCACGAATAGCACTTTCTAAACTTTTAAAAGTGGTTGCCTTTAATTCTACAATATACATTTACAAGTAATCCAAGTCCTCTTTCATGTAACAGTATACCACATCCCATATAGTGCAAAATACTTTAATACAGAGCATTTCTAATTAATTCCTCTAATTTCTTAGGGCCTTTATTTCACTTGCCTATAAGCTATAATCACTGAATACATTATTGCTATTAATAACTGTTAACTGTTAGCACAACTAAGAATAAAAGAAATACATAGGAGTGGAGCAAGATGGCAGAATAGAAGGTTCCACTGATCATTCCCCCCCCTCAAGAACACCAATTTAACAACTACTACAAAAAAAGCACCTTGACAAAAATAAAAAATCAGGTGAGAATTCACATTACCTGGTTTTAACATCATATCCCTGAGACACTGAACAAATAATAATAATAATAAACAGTCTTGAATCACCAGTGTCACCCTTCCCCTATCCCTCGGCAGCAGTATCATGGTAGGGAGAGTATTTCTGTGCTCTGTGGAGAGGGAGAGTGCAGCAATTGTAAGGCACTGAATTTAGTGTTGCCCTGTTATAGCAGGAAAAAAAAAAAAAAGCTGACCAAACTCACCTCACAGCTGCCAACAGAGGGAGCATTTAAACCAGCCATACCAGAGGGAAATTGCTGATCCTACCAGTCGGAACTTGATATCCCACAATGTTTGCGACCGTGGGCTAATGTGTTCTGGAGTCCTAAATAAACTTGAAAGGCAGTCTAGGCCACAATGACTTCAACTCCTAGGTGTGTCTTAATGTTGTACTGGGCCAAGAGCCAGTAGACTGGGCTATGGGGGTGGGCATGAAACTTACTGAAACATCAGCCAAGGTGGCTAAGGGAATACTGTCATCACCTTTTCCCTGAACACAAACTGCACAGCTTGCAGCCCCAAAAGAGACCCTTTCCTTCTGCTTGAGGTTAGGAAACAGTGGAGAGGACTTTGTCTTGTGGTATCTTGGATGCCAGCTCAACCACAGCAGGGTAGGGCACTGGTCATAGCTATCAGACAACATTTCTACACACACCCTCACCAGAAGGGAACACCCTTCCTTAATGGAAAGGACCCAGTTCTGGCAGGATTCATCACCTGCTGACTAAAGAGCCCTTGAGCCCTGAATAACCAGCAGCAATACCCAAGTACTATGTTGAGGGCATCGAGTTGAGACTCTGAGGCTTTCTGTTCTCAGGTGAGACCCAACACTATCTCAGCTGTGGTGGTTGTAGGGAAAGACTACTTCTACTTAAAATAAGTGGAAGGAAAAGTAAAGGGGACTTTGTCTTGCACCTTAGATACTAGCTCAGTCACTAGGGAGTGGAGCACCAAGTGGTTTCTTGGGGTCCCCAGTTCCAGGACTTGGCTTTTGAACAGCATTTCTGGACCTGTGCTGAGACAGAAGGGAGCTCACTGCTCAAACAGGTAAGTGTCAGTCCAGGCAGAATACACCACAAGCAGAATGAGCATCACCACAATATCACCTTGGGCCTTAAGGGAACATCTACAGTAGTCCGGGAATACTCCCCATATGCCTGTTGTGGTCGTGGCAACAGGGTGGGGTTCATTTGCTTTTGGAAAGGGAAGGGAAGAGTGGGAAGAACTGTGTCTTATGGGCCAACTCAGCCACAGTACAACAGAACACGAGGTAGACTGCTAAGCTTTTAGACTCTAGTCCCTGGATCACAAATGTCACCTCTGGACATGCCTGAGATTCACCACACTATATGGAAGGACACGGGCCTAGCTGGCTTTGACACTTGTTGATTGTACAGACCCAGGATCTTCAGTGAACATAAGCAGAAGACAAGAAATGGTTACAGCAGGCAGTGGGTGAGACCCAATGCTAAGCTGGTTTTATGTGCGGCTCACCACTGCAGGTCTAGTGGTGGTGGCCACAGTGATGCTTGTGTCACACGGCCTCAGCTCCAGGTGGCTCAGAACAGAAAAAGAGACTGTTTGTTTGGGAGAAAGTAAGGATAGAAAACAAGAGTCTCTGCCTGGTAATCTGGAGAATTGTCCTGGATCTTGCCGAAGACAATCAAAGTAGTACTTCTATGAGCCTGAAAAAAGAAAACAAAAAACAAAACAAAACAAAAAACAGTGTTACTGGGCTCGGGATGCTCCTTAAAGCACAACACCCAAGTCCTTTCAAATATCTGGAAAGCCTTCACAAGAAGGAAGGGTGTAAACAACCCCAGACTGCTAAGACTACAATAAATACTTAACTCTTCAATGTCCAGACACAGGTGAACATCTACAAGTATCAGGACCATTCAGGAAAACATGGCCTCAGCAGATAAACTAAATAAGTCACCAAGGACCAATCCTGAAGAAACAGAGACATGTGACCTTTCAGGCAAAAATCTCAAGCTAACTGTTTTGAAGAAACTCAGGTAATTCAAGATAACACAGGGAAAAATTTCAGAATTCTATCGGTTAGCTTTCACAAAAAGATTGAAATCATTAAATAGAATTCAGCATAAGTTATGGAGCTGACAAATACAATTGGCATACTAAAGAATACAACAGAGTCTTTCAACAGCAGAACTGATCAAGCAGAATACAGAATTAGTGGGCTTAAAGACAGGATATTTGAAAATACACAGAGGAGATACAGTAAAAAAAAATAAAAACCAGTGAAGCATGCCTACAGGATATAAAAACAGTCTCAAAAGAGCAACTCTAAGTATTATTGGCCTTAAAAATGAGGTAGAGAAAGAGATGGGGTAGAAAGTTTATTGAAAGGGATAATAACAGAAATTCCCAAATTTAGAGAAACATATCATTATCCAAGTACAAGAAGACTATAGAACATCAAACAGATTAAGAAGACAACCTCGAGACATTTAATAATTGAACTCCCAAAAGGTCAAGCGTAAAGGATCCTAAAAGCAACATGAAAAAAGAAACAAATAATATACAATGGAGCTCCAATACATCAGGCATTAAACTTTTCAGTCGAAACCTTACAGGCCACAAGAGAGTGGCATGACATATTTAAAGTGCTGAAGGAAAAAAAAAAAAAAAAACTTTTATGCTAGAATAAAATATCCAGTGAAAATATCCTTCAAATATAAAGGAGAAATAAAGACTTTCCCAGACAAATAATAGCTGAGGGGTTTTATCAACACCAGACCTTCTCTATAACAAATGATAAGGAAGTATTTTAGTGAGAAATAGAAGGACATCAATGAGAAATAATAAATCATCTGAAGGTGCAAAACTCACTGGTGATAGTAAGTATACAGAAAAACAGAATATTATGGCACTGCAACTGTAGTATATAAATCACTCTGATCTTAAGTAGAAAGACTAAGAAGTAAACCTATCAAAAATAAAAACTACAAAGACTTTTCAAAACACAAACAATACAATAAAATATAAATGAAAACGAGAAGTTAAAAAGCAGGGGGCCAAAATTAAGGCATAATATATTTTATTAGTTTTCTTTCTGCTTGTTTGTTTGGTTACATAAAGAGTGTTAAGCTGTTATCAGTTTAAATAAGGAGTTACGTTGTGTTTAAATAAATAAATTTAAAAAAATGAAGGAAATTTATAGCCATAAGTGCCAACATCAAAAAAGAAGAAAAACTTCAAATAAACAACCTAAAAATGCATCTTAAAGAACAAGAAAAAGAAGAGCAAGTAAACCCAAAATTAATAGAAGAAAATGAGTAACAAAGATCAGAGAAGAAATAAATGAAATTGAAATGAAGAAAGTAATGCAAAACATGAATAAAACAAAAATTTGGTTTTTTGAAAAGGTAAACAAAATTGACAAACCTTTAGTCAAACTAAGAAAAAAGAGAGAACATACAAATAAATAAAAGCAGAGATGAAAAAGAAGACATTACAACCAATACTGCAGAAATTTAAAGGATCATTAGTTGCTACTATGAGCAAACTATATGCCAATAAATTGGAAAATCTAGAAGAAAGGGGTAAATTCCTAGACACATATATCCTACCAATATTGGAGCATAAAGAAATCTAAAACCTCCACCCCAGACCAGGAGCTTCCAGGCTCTAGCTCACTCGTTCTGCTGATATCTGAGGAAGCTCTCCCCTCGCCCCTCCCCGGCACCGGAGCTGGGTTGTGACACCCCTCCTCTGAGTCCTTCCCCACTGCTCTACCACATCTTCTTGGCAGGACTCTCGGGGGTGAAGTGGTGCGATCGGACCCCCATTTCACAGATGTCCCCCAGCTAAACAAGCAAGGAAATTGAAGCCAAAATAAAAAGTCTCCCAATAAAGAAAAGCCCAGGACCCAATGGCTCCACCGCCAAATTCTACCAAACGTTTAAAGAACTAATACCAATTCTACTGAAACTATTAAAAAAAATGGAGGAGGTGAGAATACTTCCAAATTTATTCAGTAAGACTCATATTAATACCAAAACCAGACAAAGGCGTAGCATGAAAAGAAAACTATAGGCCAATATCCCTAATATATATATATATATTTTTTTTTTTAAATAACATTTTAGGTTTCGGGGTACATGTGAAGAACACACAAGATTGTTGCATATGTACACACATGGCAGTGTGATTTGCTTCCTCCCTGTCACCTATATCTGGCATTTCTCCCCATGCTATCTCTCCCCAACTCCCCACCCCCCACTGTCCCTCCCCTACTTCCCCCTGACATACCCCAGTGTGTGGTGCTCCCCTCCCTCTGTCCATGTGTTCTCATTGTTCAACACCAGCCTATGAGTGAGAACATGCGGTGTTTGATTTTCTGTTCTTGTGTCAGTTTGCTGAGAATGATGGTTTCCAGGTTCATCCATGTTCCTACAAAGGACACGAACTCATAGTTTTTGATGGCTGCATAATATTCCATGGTGTATGTGTGCCACATTTTCCCTGTCCAGTCTATCATCAATAGGCATTTGGGTTGGTTCCAAGTTTTTGCTATTGTAAACTGTGCTGAAATGAACATTTGTGTGCATGTGTCCTTATAGCAGAATGATTTATAATCCTTTGGATATATACCCAGTAATGGGATTGCTGGGTCAAATGGAATTTCTATTTCTAGGTCCTTGATGAATCCCCACACTGTCTTCCACAATGGTTGAACTAATTTACACTCCCACCAACATTGTAAAAGTGTTCTTATTTCTCCACATCCTCTCCAGCATCTGTTGTCTCCAGATTTTTAAATGATCGCCATTCTAACTGGTGTGAGATGATATCTCAATGTAGTTTTGATTTGCATTTCATGTATGTCTTCTTTTGTAAAGTGTCTGTTCATATCCTTCGCCCACTTTTGAATGGGCTTGTTTGTTTTTTTCTTGTAAATCTGTTTCAGTTCCTTGTAGATTCTGGATCTCAGCCCTTTGTCAGATGGGTAGACTGCAAAAATTTTTTCCCATTCTGTGGTTTGCCGATTCACTCTAATGACTGTTTATTTTGCTGTGCAGAAGCTGTGGAGTTTGATTAGGTCCCAATTTTCTATTTTGGCTTTTGTTGCCAATGCTTTTGGTGTTTTGGTCATGAAGTCCTTGCCTATGCCTATGTCCTGAATGGTTTGCATAGATTTTCTTCTAAGGTTTTTATGGTGTTAGGTCTTATGTTTAAGTCTTTAATCCATCTGGAGTTAATTTCAGTGTAAGTTGTCAGGAAGGGGTTCAGTTTGTGCTTTCTGCACATGGCTAGTCAGTTTTCCCAACACCACTTATTAAACAGGAACTCCTTTCCACATTGTTTGTTTTTGTCAGGTTTGTAAAAGATCGGATGGTTGTAGCTGTGTTGTGTTGCCTCCGAGGCCTCTGTTCTGTTCCATTGGTCTATATCTCTGTTTGGTACCAGTACCATGCTGTTTTGATTACTGTAGCTTTGTAGTATAGTTTGAAGTCCGGTGGTGTGATGCCTCCTGCTTTGTTCTTTTTACTTAGAATTGACTTGGCTATGTGGGCTCTCTTTTTGTTCCATATGAAGTTTAAGGTGGTTTTTTCCAGTTCTGTGAAGAAGGTCATTGGTAGCTTGATGGGGATAGCATTAAATCTGTAAATTACTTTGGGCAATATGGCCATTTTCACGATATTGATTCTTCCTAGCCATGAACACGGAATGTTTCTCATCTATTTGTGTCCTCTCTTATTTCGTGGGGCAGTGGTTTGTAGTTCTCCTTGAAGAGGTCCTTTACGTTCCTTGTTAGTTGTATTCCTAGGTATTTGATTCTCTTTGTAGCAATTGTGTATGGCAGTTGGTTCTTTATTTGGCTGTCTTTAAGTCTGTTATTGGTGTATAGGAATGCTTGTGATTTTTACACATTGATTTTGTATCCTGAGACTTTGCTGAAGTTGCTTATCAGTTTCAGGATATTTTGGGCTGAGACGATGGGGTCTTCTAGATATACAATCATGTCGTCTGCAAATAGAGAAAATTTGACTTCCTCCTTTCCTATTTGAATACCCTTTATTTCTTTTTCTTGCCTGATTTCTCTGGCTACAACTTCCAGTACTATACTGAATAGGAGTGGTGAGAGAGGGCATCCTTGTCTAGTATCAGATTTCAAAGGGAATGCTTCTAGTTTTTGCCCATTCAGTATGATATTGGCTGTTGATTTGTTGTAAATAGCTTTTATCATTTTGAGATACGTTCCGTCAATACCTAGTTTATTGAGGGTTTTTAGCGTAAAGGGCTGTTGGATTTTGTCAAAGGCCTTCTCTGCATCAATTGAGATTATCATGTGATTTTTGTCTTTGGTTCTGTTTATGTGGTGGATTATGTTTATAGATTTGCGTATGTTGAACCAGCCTTGCGTCCCTGGGATGAAACTTACTAGATCATGTTGGATAAGCTTTTTGATGTGCTGTTGCAATCGGTTTGCCAGTATTTTATTGAAGATTTTTGCATCTATGTTCATTATGGATATTGGCCTGAAGTTTTCTTTTCTTGCTGAGTCTCTGCTGGGTTTTGGCATCAGGATGATATTGGTTTCATAAAATCATTTGGGAAGGATTCCTTCTTTTTGGATTGTTTGGAATAGTTTCAGAAGGAATGGTACCAGCTCCTCTTTGTATGTCTGGTAGAATTCGGCTGTGAACCCATCTGGACCTGGGCTTTTTTTGGGTGGTAGGCTCTTAATTGATGCCTCAACTTCACACTTTGTTATTGGTCTATTTGGGGTTTCGACTTCTTCCTGGTTTAGGCTTGGGAGGATGCAGGTGTCCAAGAATTTATCCATTTCTTCCAGGTTTACTAGATTATGTGCATAGAATTGTTTGTAATAATCTCTGATGATGGTTTGAATTTCTGTGGAAACTGTGGTGATATCCTGTTTATCATTTTTTATTGCATTTATTTGATTATTTTCTCTTTTTTTTATTAATCTGGCTAGTGGTCTGTCTATTTTGTTGATCTTTTCAAAAAACCAGCTCCTGGATTTATTGATTTTTTTGAAGGGTTTTTTGTGTCTCTATCTCCTTCAGTTCTGCTCTGATCTTAGTTATTTCTTGACTTCTGCTAGGTTTTGAGTTTTTTTGATCTTGCTCCTCTAGCTCTTTCAATTTTGACTATAGGGTGTCAATTTTAGATCTCTCTTGCTTTTCATGTGGGCATTTATTGCTATATATTTTCCTCTAGAGACTGCTTTAAATGTGTCCCAGAGAGTCTGGTATGTTGTGTCTTCATTCTCTTTGGTTTCGAAGAACATCTTTATTTCTGCCTTCATTTCATTGTTTGTCCAATCAACATTCAAGAGCCAGTTGTTCAGTTTCCATGAAGCTGTGCGGTTTTGAGTTAGTTTCTGAACTTGATTGCACTGTGGGAGTCTAAGTCTCTTTGTAAGTCATTAAGAACTTGCCTTATGTATCTGGGTGCTCCTGTATTGGGTGTGTATATATTTAGGATCATTAGCTCTTCTTGTTGCATTGATCCTTTTACCATTATGTAATGTCCTTCTTTGTCTCTTTTGATCTTTGTTGGTTTGAAGTCTATTTTTATCAGTGATGAGAATTGCAACTCCTGCTTTTTTTTTTGCTGTCCATTTGCTTGGTAAATCTTACTCCATCCCTTTATTTTGAGCCTTTGTGTACCTTTGCATGTGAGATGGGTTTCCTGGATACAGCACACCGAGGGGTTTTGGCTTTTTATCCAGTTTGCCAGTCTGTGTCTTTTGATTGGGGCATTTAGCCCATTTACATTTAGGGTTAATATTGTTATGTGTGGATTTGATCCTGCCATTTTGATGCTAGCTGGCTGTTTTGCCGGTTAGTTGATGCAGTTTCTTCATTGTGTTGCTGCTTTTTGTCATTTGGTATGTTTTTGGAGTGGCTGGTACTTGTTGTTCCTTTCTATGTTTAGTACCTCTTTCAGGAGCTCTTGTAAAGCAGGCCTGGTGGTGATGAAATCTCTGAGTACTTGCTTGTTTGCAAAGGATTTTATTTTTCCTTCACTTATGAAGCTTAGTTTGGCTGCATATGGAGTTCTGGGTTGAAAGCTCTTTTCTTTAAGGATGTTGAATATTGGCCCCCACTCTCTTCTGGCTTGTAGTGTTTCTGCTGGGAGATCTGCTGTGAGTCTGATGGGTTTCCCTTTGTGGGTAACCTGACCTTTCTCTCTGGCTGCCCTGAGCATTTTCTCCTTCATTTCAACCCTGGTGAATCTGACGATTATGTGCCTTGGGTTTGCTCTTGTTGAGGAATATCTTTGTGGTGTTCTCTGTATTTCCTGGACTTGAATATTGGCCTGCCTTGCTAGGTTAGGGAAGTTCTCCTGGATAATATCCTGAAGACTATTTTCCAGCTTGGATTCATTCTCTCCGTCCCATTCAGGTACATCTATCAAATGTAGATTAGGTCTTTTCACATAGTTCTATATTTCTTGGAGACTTTGTTCATTCCTTTCTACCCTTTTTTCTCTACTCTTGCCTTCTTGTTTTATTTCATTGAGTTGATCTTCGACCTCTGATATCCTTTCTTCTGCTTGGTCAATTCAGCTGTTGAAACTTGTGTATGCTTCGTGAAGTTCTTGTGTTGCGTTTTTCAGCTCCATCAATTCACTTATATTCCTCTCTAAGTTGGTTATTCTCATTAGCGTTTCATCAAATCGTTTTTCAAGGTTCTTAGTTTCTTTGCATTCGGTTAGAACATGTTCATTTAGCTCACAGAAGTTTCTTCTTACCCACCTTCTGAAGCCTGATTCTGTCATTTCATCACTCATTCTCCATCCAGCCTTGTTTCCTTGCTGGTGAGGAGTTGTGATCCCTTGTAGGAGGAGAGGCGTTCTGGTTTCGGGTGTTTTCTTCCTTTTTGCACTGGTTTCTTCTCATCTTTGTGGATTTAGAAAAGAAAAGAAAAGAAAAGAAAGCCAAACACCACATGTTCTCACTCATAAGTGAGTGTTGAACAATGAGAACATATGGACACAGTGAGCAGAACATCACACACTGGGTTCTGTCAGGGGGAAATAGGGGAAGGGGGTCAGAGGCTAAGGGAGGGATAGTAGGGTTGGGAATATATGGGAGGGATAACATTAGAAGAAATGCTTAATGTAGATGATGGGGGGATGGATGCAGCAAACTACCATGGCATGTGTATACCTATGTAGCAATCCTGCATGATCTTCCCATGTACTCCAGAACTTAAAGAATATTAAAATAAATAAGTAAAACAAAACAAAACAAAAAATCAAAATGGATTGAAGACTTAAAGCTGAAACCTTGCACTATGAAACTACTCCAAAAAAACTTTGAGAATCTCTCTAGGACATTTGTCTGGGAAAATTTTCGTGAGTAATATCCCATAAGTACAGGCAACTAAAACAAAGAGGATCATATCACATTAAAAAAATTCTGCACAGCAAAGGATATAATCATCAAAATGAAGAGCCAACCTACAGAATGGGAGAAAATATTTGCAAACTACCGTTCTGACATGGTATTAATAACCAGATTATATAAATTAGTCATACAACTCTATAAGAAAAAAAGTCTAATAATTCGATTAAAAAATGGGCCATGATCAGTAGCTCCAGCCTGTAATCCTAGTACTTTAGGAGGTTGAGGCAGGCAGATTGCTTGAATACAGAAGCATAGCACACCTAATCTCTACAAAGAATGGAAAAATTAGCCAGTTGTTGTGGCATGTACCTGTAATTTCAGCTACTCATGGGGCTGGAGTGGGAAGATTGCTTGAACCAGGAAGTTCGAGGCTGCAGTGAGCCATGATCGTGCTACTGCACTTCAGCCTGTGCAATGGAGCAAGATCCTTTATCAACAACAAAAATATGGGCAAAAGATTTCAATAGACATTTCTGAAAAGAAAACATACAAATAGCAAAGAAGCATATGAAAATGTGCTGCTCAACATCACTGATTATCAGAGAAATGCAGATGAAAACTACAACGAGATATCCTCTAATCCCAGTGAAAATGGCTTATATCCAAAAGACATGCAATAACAAATACTGGGGAGGATGTGGAGAACAGGAACCCTTGTACCCTATTGAAAATGCAAACTAACACAATCACTGTGGAAAACATTTTGGAGGATAAAATAAAAGAAAACTAAACTAAAACTAAAAATAGAGCTACCACAGGATCCAGCAATTTCACTGCGGGGTATATACCCAAAAGAAAGGAAATTAATATATTTAACAGTATCTGCACTCCCAGGGTTGTTGCCGCACTGATCACAATAGCCAAGATTTGTAAACAACCTATGAGTTGAATGGATAAATAAAATATGGTACTTATACACAACGGTGTACTGTTGAGTCATAAAGAGAAATTATTTTGCAACAACATGGATGGAACTGGAGTTCAGTACGTTAAATGGAATAATTCAGGCACAGAAAGACAAACACCTCATATTCTCACTTATTTGTGGGCTCTAAAAATCAAAACGATCAACTCATGGAGATGGAGGGTAGAAGGATAGTTACCAGAAGCTGGGAAGAGTAGCGGGTGTTGAGGGTGGAGAGGTGGGAATAGTTAATGGTTACAAAAATTATAGTTAGAAAGAATGAATAAGACCTAGTATTTGATAACACAACAAACCAGGTGATTATAATCAATAATAATTTAATTGTACATTTTAGAATAACTAAAAGTATAATTAATTGTTTGTAACACAAAAGGATAAATATTTGAAGGGATAGATACCTCATTCTCCATGATGTGGCTATTATGCATTGCATTCCTGTATCAAAACATCCCATGTACCCCATAAATATATACACCTACTATGTACCCACAAAATTAAAACTAAAATTTTAAGAAAAATGAAAATAAATGATTTTATTTTACCTTTATTTATTCTTTTTCTAATGTCTTTTTTTCTGTTCAGGTCTGAGTTTCTGCACTATATATTTTTTCTTCTTTCTGAAGAACTTTTTAAAATATTACTTGCTAGGCAAGTCTACTGGTGACAAATACCTCAATTTTTGTTTGCCTGAGTAAGTATTTATTTCTCCTTCACTTTTGAAGAGTAAGTTGACTAGATACAGAATTCTAGGTGGTGGATTTTTTCTTTTAATACTTTGAATATGTTACTTCAGTGTCTTCTTGTATGCATGATTTCTGAAAATAATTCTAATGTAATTCTTATCTTTGCTCCTCTATACAGAAGATTTTTTATCTCCCCATTTCTTTCAAGATACTTTTCTATACAGTGGGAAGACTTAATATCCTCCAGTCTAGCCATTTCAACATATACAATATGTTTTTGTTAACGATAGTCACCCTACTGTACAATGAAACACTAAAACTTATTCTTAAGATGATGGATATGCTAATTTCTCTAATTTGATCATTACACATTATATACAGGTATTGAAACATCACACTGTACCCCATAAATATATACAATTATGTGTCAATTAAAATAAAACATAAAAAAATTCTGTTTTTTTATTTTCTGCAGTTTGAGTATAATATGCCTAGCTTAGTTTTTCAATAGTAGTTTTTTTTTTAATCTTGCTTTGTGTTATTTGAGCTTCCTGAATTTCCATTATTAATTTTAAAACTCTCAGTCATCATTGTTTAAATATTTCTTCTTTTCTTGTTTCCTTTTCCTTTTCATACTATCATTATGTGTGTGTTACAGCTTTTGTAAATGTCTCAGAGATTTTGGATATTCTGTTTGGTCTTTTCTTTCTTTTTTCTCTCTACGTTTTAATTTTGGAAGTTTATAGTTGACATCTTTTCAAGCTCACTGATTCTTTCCTTGGCTATTTCCCATCTATCAATTAGCCCATCAAAGACATTTTTCATTTCTGTTACAGTATGTTTGATTTCTATCATTTCCTTTTTATTTTTCCTTACAGTTTTTATATCATTGCCTATCTTACTCATCTGATTTTTACGTGGTCCATTTCTTTCCATGAGAACTCTTAGCATATAGACCATAGTTGTTTTAAATTACCAGTCTAATAATTCCAGTATCCTTACCACAATACCTTTTTTGTCTCTGATGCTTGTTCTGTCTCTTCAAACTGTATTCTTGGCTATTTAATATGTTCTGTAATTTTTATGTTGAAAAGCAGACATAATGTGCTGGCTAAGAGGAGCTGAGGTAAACAGACCTTTAGTGTGAAGTTTTATGTTTATCTGGCTAGGGGTTAGTCTGTGTTAATTGTTTGCTGTAGCTGTAGATGTCAGAGGCTAAAATTTCTTGTAGTGGCCTTGTTATTGTCTTCATTGTTGTCTTTGAATTTTTCTAAATATTTCTTCCTCAATATGGTCTGAGACGTGCAATTCTTTCATTGTATTTCCGTGATATTGTACATGAGACCTGTTTATGTGGTGTGAAGGTGTTGAGGGAGGAAAACCATTCTATACTCTTATGATTAGGTCTCACTCTTTTAGTGAGCCCATGACCTTGGGATATAACTTTTACAATTGCTTTTCGGTTTTTGTCCCCCTCTGTGGTGAGATAGAAGGAACAGAGAGGAATGGAGTTGGTTATTTCTCTTCCCCACAGGTTAGTTAAGCTTTAGAAAAATCCAGTCAGTTAAGATCTGATGAAATAGTTTTCCTCGAAAGCAGATATTGTTTAGAAGAATAGAAAACTCTGGGCCTATTGCAAAACTCTGGGCATATTTCCCCCTCACCAGCTGAAAGTAGTAGGAGACTTTGCTCAGATCTTCTCTGTAAGAACCTTTGGGCCCATGGAGGTAAAACTCACACAAGTGTGTACCTTCCCTGTTTTTGCACGCAGAGCCTTCAAAAATTCATAACTTATGGTTGACTTTTTCTGTTTCTACACTGTTTCCGATGGAGATTTTTTTCTCCTGGGTTTCTGTTCTGATTACCTGTGATACAATCATGTTGTCTGCAAATAGAGATAATTTGACTTTCTCTTTTCTGAATTGAATATCCTTTATTTCTTTTTCTTGCCTTATTGCTCTGGCCAGAACTTCCAGAATAGGAGTGGTGAGAGAGGGCATCCTTGTCTAGTGCCAGTTTTCAAAGGGAATGCTTCCAGTTTTTGACTGTTCAGTATGATATTGGCTGTGGGTTTGTCATAAATAGCTTTTATTATTTTGAGGTATGTTCCATCAATACCTAGTTTCTTGAGAGGTTTTAGCATAAAGGGCTGTTGAATATTGTAGAAGGTCTTCTGTGCATCTATTGAGATGATCATGTGGTTTTTGTCTTTAGTGCTGTTTATGTGATGAATTATATTTATAGATTTGCATATATTGAACCAGCTTTGCATCCTCTGGATGAAGCCTGCTTGATTGTGATGGATAAGCTTTTTGATGTGCTGTTGCATTCGGTTTGCCTGTATTTTGTTGAAGATTTTTGCATTGATGTTCTTCATGGATATTGGCCTGAAGTTTTCTTTTTAATTGTGTCTCTGCCATGTTTTGGTATCAGGATGATGTTGGTCTCATTAAATGAGTTAGGGAGGATTTCCTTTTTGCATTGTTTGGAATAGTTTCAGAAGGAATGGTACCAGCTCATCTTTGTATGTCTGGTAGAATTCGGCTGTAAACCAGTCTGGACCTTGACGTTTTTTGGTTGGTAAGCTATTAATTGCTGCCTCAACATCAGCCCTTGTTATTGGTCTATTTTGGGATTCAACTTCTTTCTGGTTTAGTCTTGGAGCGTGTTAGTGTCCAGCAATTCATCAATTTCTTCTAGGTTAACTGGTTTATGTGCATAGAGTTGTTTGTAGTAATCTCTGATGGTAGTTTGTATTTCTGTGGAATCAATTGTGATATCCCCTTTATCATTTTTAATTGCATCTATTTGATTCTTCTTTCTTTTCTTTTTTTTTTTTTAGTCTGGCTAGCAGTATATCTATTTTGTTAATGTTTTCAAAAAACCAGCTCCTGGACTTATTGATTTTTTGAAGGGTTTTTTTTTTTTTGTCTCTATCTCCTTCAGTTCTGCTCTGATCTTAGTTATTTCTTTCTTCTGCTAGCTTTTGAGTCTTTTTTATCTTGCTCCTGTAGCTCTTTCAGTTTTGATGATAGGGTGTCGATTAGATCTTTCCTCACTTCTCATGTGGGCATTTATTACTAAATTTTATTACTAAATTTTCACTCTAGACACTGTTTTAAATGTTTTTTTCAGAGATTCTGGTGCGTTATGTCTTTGTTTCTCGTTGGAAACAACTTTATTTCTGCCTTCATTCATTGTTTATGCAGTCATCATTCAGGAGCACGTTGTTTAGTTTCCAGGTAGTTTTGTTGTTTTGGGTGAGTTTCTTAATCTTAAGTCTTAATTTGATTGCACTGTGGTCTGAAAGACTGTTTGTTATGACTTCCATTCTTTTGCATTTGCTGAGGATTGATTTACTTCCAGTTACGTGGTCAGTTTTAGAGTAAGTGCAATGTGATGCTGAGAAGAATGTATATTCTATGGATTTGGGATGGAGAGTTCTGTAGATGTCTATTAGATCCACTTTGTCAAGATCTGCATTCAAGTCCTGGATATCCTTGTTGATTTTCTGTCTCGTTGATCTGTCTAATATTGACAGTGGAGTGTTAAAGTCTCCCACTATTATTGTGAGGCAGTCTAAGTTTCTTTGTAGGTCATTAAGAACTTGCTTTGTGTATCTGGGTGTTCCTGTATTAGGTCATTAAGAACTTGCTTTATGTATCTGGGTGTTCCTGTATTGAGTGCATATATATTTAGGATAGTTAGCTCTTCTTGTTGCATTGATCCTTTTACCATTATGTAATGCCCTCCTTTGTCTCTTTTGATCTTTGTTGGTTTAAAGTCTGTTTTATCAGAGCCTAGGATTGCAACCCATGCTTTTTTTTTTCTTTCCATTTGCTTGGTAAATCTTTTTCCATCCTTTTACTTTGAGTCTATGTGTATCTCTGCACATGAAATGGGTCTCCTGAATACAGCACACTGATGGGTCTTGAATTTTTATCCAGTTTGCCAGTCTGTGTCTTTGGATTGGAGCATTTAGCCCATTTACATTGAATGTTAATATGGTTATGTGTGAATTTGATTCTGCCATTTTGTTACTGTCTGCTTGTTTTTTCCATTAGTTGACACAGTTTCTTCATTGCATCTTTGATCTTTACCATTTGATATGTTTTTGCAGTGGCTGGTACTGGTTGTTCCTTTCCATGTTAGTGTTTCCCTCAGAAGCTCTTCTAAGGTAGGTTTGATGGTGATGGAATCTGTCGGCAACTGATTGTCCATAAAGGATTTTATTTCTCCTTCACTTATGAAGCTTAGTTTGGCTGGATATAAAATTCTGGGTTGAAAGCTCTTTTCTTTAAGGATGTTGAATATTGACCCCCCCCCCCCCTTCTGGCTTGTAGGATTTCTGCTGAGAGATCTGCTGTGAGTCTGATGGGTTTCCCTTTGTGGGTGACCCAACCTATCTCTCTGGCTGCTCTCAGCATTTTTTCCTTCATTTAATCCTGGAGAATCTGATGATTATATGCCTTAGGGTTGCTCTTCTTGAGGAATATCTTTGTGGTGTTTTCTGTATTTCCTGGATTTGAATGTTGGCCTGCCTTGCTAGGTTAGGGATATTCTCCTGGATAATATCCTTAAGAGTGTTTTCCAGCTTGGATTCATTCTCCCTGTCACATTGAGGTACACCAATCAAGCACAGATTATATCTTTTTACATAATCTCATATTTCTTGGAGGCTTTGTTCATTTCTTTTCACTTTTTTTCTCTAATCTTGCCTTCTCATTTTACTTCACTGAGTTGATCTTTCTCTGATATCCTTTCCTCTGATTGATTGATTCACCTGTGAGACTTGTGTATGCTTTGCAAAGTTCTCACTTATAGTTTTTCAGCTTTATTAAGTAGTTTATGTTCTTCTCTAAGCTGTTTATTCTAGTTATCATTTTGTCTAACCTTTTTTCAAGGTTTTTAGTTTCTTTGCATTGGGTTAGAACATGTTCCTTTAGCTCAGAGAAGTTTGTTATTACCCACCTTCTAAAGCCTGCTTCTGTCAATTCATCAAACTCATTCTCCATCCTGTTATGTTCCCTTGCTGGTGAGGAGTTGTGATCCCTTCAAGGAGGAGAAATGTTCTGGTCTTTGATAATTTCATCCTTTTCGCACTGGTTTCTTCTCATCTTCATGGATTTATCTACCTTTCATTTATGAAGTTGGTGATTTCAGATGGGGTCTCTGAGTGGATGTCCTTTTTCTTGATGTTGAAGCTATTTCTTTCTGTTTTTTAGTTTTCCTTCTGTCAAGTCCTTCTGCTGTAGGACTGCTGGAGGTCCACTCTAGACCTTGCTTGCCTGGGAATCACCCATGGGTGTTGCAGAACAGCAAGTATTGCTGCCTAATCTTTCCTCTGGTAGCTTCATCCCAGAAGGGTACCAGCCAGGTGACAGCCAAGGCTCTCCTGTATGAGGCAACTTTTTGGTTATATAGGGGTTAGTGAGCCACTTGAGGAGGCAGTCTGTCTCTTGCCTGCCTGCAGAGATGCTGCTGGGCAGCATCTCTGTCACAGGCTCAGTCCAGCTGCTGTGTAAGCTTCCTCTGGCTTTTATTCACACAAGTTGGTTTAGACCCACCTCAGCAATGGTGGACACCCTTCCCAACACTGAGCTCAGTTGTCCCAGGTTGAGCTCGAACTGATGTCCTGGCTGTGAAACTCTCAAGTGAAAGGGTTTCAATTTACTGGTCTTTTTGGGGGTGGGATCTGCCCAGCTGTATCACCTGTCTCCCTGCTTTTAGCTCCCCTTCTTTCTGGGGAGCGGGTTCCACAGGTGCTCTCAGTGCTAGTCAAAACGTTTGTCCTGATATGTGCTGACAACCCATGGCACCTGCTGCAGCTGCCACTCAGATCTGTGTTGGTACCTCGTGGTGCTTTTTAGCCTGGTGGGGATGTCCTCATCTGTGGGTTGCAGAGGGCATGGGAGAAAAGCAGTATCTGAACCAGTGTGCTGAGAGGCAGGGATATCCCCAATCCTCTGGTTGGTTACACTTCCCCAGTGAGGCAGCACCATGCCCTGCCATGGTTTGCCCTCCTTGGGCTACACCCACTGTCCAACCAGTCCTATTGAAATGAACCTTGTACCTCAGTTGGAAATGTGGAGATCACTCACCTTCTGCATCTCTCTCACTGGGAGCTGCACTCTGGAGCTGTTTCTATTTGGCCATCTTGGTGGAATCCCTAATCTCTTCATTTTTTATAGCTGCATAGTATTCCATGGTGTATATGTACCACATTTTCTTCATTCAATCTGTCATTGATGGGCACTTAAGTTGATTCCAAGTCTTTGCTATTGTACATAGTACTGCTGTCAACATTTACATTCATGTATCTTTATGGTAGAATGATTTATATTACTATGGGCATATATCCAGTTGTAATTATGCTGGATCAAATGGCAATTCTGTTTTTAGCTCTTTGAGGAATTGCCATACTGCTTTCCACAATGGTTGAATTAATTTACACCATCACCAACAATGTATAATTGTTCCCATTTCTCCAGCATCTGTCATTTTTTGACTTTTTAATAATAGCTATTCTGAATGGTGTGAGAGGTTATCTCATTGTGGTTTAGATTTGCATTTCTCTAATGATTAGTGATAATGTTTTTTTTTTTTTTTTCTTATGCTTGTTGGCCTCATGCTTATCCTCTCTGGAGACATGCCTGTTCATGACCTTTGCCTACATTTTATTGGGTTGTTTGTTTCTTGTAAATTTGTTTAAGTTCCTTATAGAAGCTGGATATTAGACCTTTGTTGGATGTAGAGTTCGCAAAAATTTTCTCCAGTTTTGTAGGTTGTCTATGTAATCTGTTGATAGGTTCTCTTGCTGTGAAGAAGCTCTTTAGTTTAATTAGGTCCCATTTGTAAATTTTCACTTTTGTTGCCATTGCTTTGGTGTCTTTGTCATGAAATCTTTCCCTGTTCTTATGTCCAGGATGGTAGTGCTTAGGTTGTTTACAAGGGATTTTATGGTTTGGGGTTTTAAATTTAAGTCTTTATCTTGAATTAATGTTTGTATATGTTAGTTAATTTTTGTATATTTTGTATAACAAAGGGATCCAGTCATCTGCTAGGGTAACTGGTGCTAGTCGGTGGTTTATTGAATAGGGCGTTCTTTTTACACTGCTTGTTTTTGCCAGATTCATTGAAAATCAGATGGTGGTAGATGTGTGGTCTTATTTCTGGGCTCTGTTATGTTCCATTGGTCTATATGTCTGTTTTTGTACCAATACCATGCTGTTTTAGTTACTGTAGCCTTGCAATATAGTTTAAAGTTATGTAACTTGGTGTCTCTTGCTTTGTTCTTTTTGCTTAGGATTGTCTTGGCTATTCAGGCTGTTTTTGCTTCCATATGAATTTTTAAATAGTTTTTTTTCCTAGTTCTGTGAAAATTATCATTGGTGGTTTGATAGGAATAACATTTAATCTATAAATTGCTTTGAGCAGTATAAACCCTGAACTTTCTAATGCCATTAAAATCTTGAAATGTCTTTTAAATTATTGCTCTATCCTTTGTGAATCTTTATAAATGCTGAGTAATAATTCTAGTAGCAATTGACACAGCTAAATACAAGATCAAATTTAAAAACAAGCGAAACTAAAAAACTTTTGCAATAAATAAAACACAAAATTCAATAACCTTAAAATATGAATATTTCATAGAAAGATATGATCTCTGATGGCTACCCATTCAAAAGTTGTAAACTGACATTTGTCTAAAGGAATACAAATAGATAATAAACATACTTAAAAGTACTCAATTTCATATGTAATGAAATGTGAATTGAAACAAGTCAGCGTTTTTCACCTGTAAAATTAGAAAAGACATTTTTAAATCTGCATACCAGTGGCTGGGAAGTATATGGCGTAGGTGGCACATACTACTAATAAAAATATAAATTAATTCAGACATCCTGGAAAGAATTCTAACTATATTTATCATGAGTCTTCCAACAACCAGTCTCTGAGCTCAGTAATCCTGCTTTGTGGAATTGATCCTAAGGAAATAACTTGAAATATATAGAAAAATCTCATGCACAAAGATGTTCAACACAGCTTTATTTAAAATAGTTAAAAATTTAGTAGCAACCTCAACTCACACTCATTTAGAAGTGTTAAAGTAAAATATAAAACATTCATAATTTAGATTAGATTATGCTTATTTATAAAATGCATAGCATAACTGACAAATAATTCTCAGATTTATGAGGTTATAGTCAACCAATAAAGAAGGATCAAAATTACATGTATAGTATGATATAAACTCTGTAAAAATATGCAGTGTATAAAACCCTGGAGGAAAATAAAATAGTCACCAACATTAGTTGTCTCTAGATAATGAAATTATGTAAAGTTTTGCATCTTCTTTTTTATATTTTTTGTATTTTTCCAAATTTCTACAAAGAGAATGTGTTTAATAGGTTCATAATTAGAAAATAAATGTTTTAATTATTTTTTAAATGGTCTTAAGGTTTTGAGGCTGATAAAGCCTTGCCAACTAGTGGTTAATATCCTTGTATCTAATGGTTAATAACCTGTGTGCCAGGGCCACGCTATTCCTGCTTCTAGCCAGGCCTCCTGCTTTCTGTCTTCTTCTGCATGTCACTTCCTGTACAATGCCATGTCTTCAGCAAAGACTGAAATGTCCCATCTGCTTTCTGATGTCTCAAAAGCAATTTGTCCTCACTATAGACCATATTTATCGTGCCAATCACCCTCAAATACGGCATCTCAACTTTCAGAGCACTTCTGAAGAAGAACTATTTTGCATTTCTTCATTACACAAATAAGGCAGCAAAGCACAGAGAGGGACAGGAATTTCCTCAAGGTCACGCAGTTTGTAAGTGACAGGTTCAAAATTTGAATCCAGATTTGACAGGCCCCAAAGCTTACATTTTTCTCTTCTATATTAGAAGATTGGGCTAATGAGGCCCATTTTTCAGAAGTGAGAACACAGACACCATCATATTCCTACCAAAAGAAGGGCTGTGGTGCTGGTTTCTCTTAAGAGGGGTTTTGACTATGGCACCATTTCACAAACTATAAGCTGCTCCTATCAAAAGGTGATCTCTCTGTTCAAATAAGTTTAAGAAATAATGTAACTTCATTTCACCTTTTGGAGATTCGCAGTGCACACTAACAGAGAAGAGGTTTCTAAAAATGTTTAATATTTTTATCATGGGATTTGATGAGAGAACATCTCCCACACAGAAATTACCTATTAATGTTCAATGGGACACCCAGGTGAAGGGAACACACAAATCAAAAAGCTGAGAGAGCAGTTTGCAGGTATCTTTTGGAGATAGTATCAGAGAAAAGGACTAAAGTTTCAAAAAGGGGATGAAACGTGCCACAGTCCAACTTCATGAATGTCAGCAGTTTGCTGAAGCCTTTCCCCAGTAAACACCCCACATGCCTTCTGTAACTAGCCCTATGAAATCAACCCATCCTGAAACTCAAGATACACTGAGTACATATAAGTATAGTCTTCCTATCTGGGACACCTTCCCCTCAAGCTGATAGTAGATGGCCCACCCACCAAAGCCTGAGGGTTCTCTGTTTGCTGCCTCTGCTCATCTCCCGGGTCTCATGGGAGGAAAGACAAAGTGAGTAGCAAAAAGTAGCCAAAATAGCACACATAAAGTGAGATCAAAAACAGCTAGAATAAGAGTCAGATGGGTGAAGGTTATCAAGTTGCTAGGCATATACTGGAAATGAGAATTGAAACATTGAACACGGAGCATTTGCCCTGTGATAGGCACTGTGCCAAGTACTTCAGCTTTATTTGCAATCCTCACAACAACTTCATCATGCACATACTGTTACTATCCCCATTGCTCAGATGGAGAAACTGGCTTAAACAGATTAAATAACTTGCTCAAGGCATGAGCTACAGCATTGCGATTTTAAGCCAGGCAGCCTGGCTCCAGAATACATCTCTTAATCACTAGGGTTAAACTGCCCCACCTCTTGGTCTTCCTCATCTTAATAAATGACAGAATCATTAACCTTGTTGTACAAAAATATCAAACCTAGGTGATATCCTTAATTTATCTCTTTCTCTCAGCTCTTTCTCCACTTCTAAGCCTTCAACATATTCTGGCAATTCTATTTTCAGAACACATCCCAAATCTATCCACATGTCTCCCTACCACTGATCTCACCCTCGTTTGAGCCATCATCATATCTCACATGGATTACTACAAAAGCTTTCTCATTGGGCTCCCTGCGTCCACTCTCACTTTGCTACAAGCATTCGCCACACCGCTGATAGAGGGACCAGTTGAAAACCTACATCAGATTGTGTCACACCTTTACTTAAAACCCTCCAGTGATTTCCTATCACATTTAGAATAAATCCAAACTCCTTTCTATGGTTTATAAAGCCCCATGTGGTTTAGCTTATGCCTCCTCTTTGACTTCATTTAGTATACACTTTCTACACAGTTAATTACACACTAGCCCCTCTGAACTTCCTTTTGTCCCTCAAACACCCAAAGCTAGTTCTGAACTTTGGGCCTTTGCATTTTCTGTTTTCACTGGCTGAGAACAGTTCTTTGTCCGCTTTGCCCAGCTGGCTCTTCTCATCCTTCAGGTCTCAGCTGAAATGTTACTTTCTCATGAAAGCCCTCCTTGATCACCCTGCTTTGCCTCCTTTGCCCAGTCTCCTTTACCTAGTCATTCTGTATCACATCATCTTATTTTGACTTCTTTATGGTTCCCATCAGCATCTAAAACCACCATGTCTTTGTTTATTGGCTCTCATCACTACAATGCTTTCCCTGTGGCTGCTGGGATTTGACTTCCTTATTTACCACTGAACTTTCGGCACATAGGAGAGTGGATAGCACATAGTAGGTGCTCAGCAAATACTTATTGAATGAATGAATATCCCCTCCTTCAGGTCACAAGTGATGAGACTGAGACCTAGAGACCAAGGGATATGCGACCAAGTTAGTGGTGGACTGGAAGCTGCAGTTCATGCTCCCTGACCCTCAGAGAATTCTTCTATGACAGGCAAATCTGGCACTCAGGTCTAAGGCAAACATAGAGGCCTTAACTAGACAAGACAGGTGCCCTCTACATCTGATCCCTGCAAGATCTCGACCCTTTCAGACTTGTTCCTATTGATGCCCAGAGGGGAAAAAAAAAAAAATCAAAGGAAGAACTGATGTCTTATGGTTTTACCCATTGTGGCCTCACACCACCCCTGAGGGCAATGGGTAAAGGAGAAGCTTCAACATTGAGCAGTTTGGCTTACACAGTTACTTAACTTCTCTATGCCTCAGCTCCTCATCTAAAAAACATGGAACTGTTATCTTGTTCTGCTTGCCTCATACAATGGTTGTGGGGATTAAATGGATAACACAGATTAGACATAGAGCACTTAGCACAAGTTCTGGAAGGCAGTAAGTTCGCAATACATTGAAAATATTACCATTATTACTATTACTACTATTCATTCATTCACCTGCTTGAAACTTCATTACCTTCAAGTGACTCCAAATTGGATTTTGAAACTCTTGAGGTTAACAATTCTCAACTGAGAATCTTTGTAAGCTGCCTGTTCTCCACCTCTTCAGCTCAATCTCTTTTCATACTGTTGCATATATTTTAATTGCGTATATTTTAATTGCATATTCTAGCCACTCCACACAGAGTTAGTCTCCAAACATGCAGTGTGCCTTCATTCCTCTAAAGCATGGTTCATACTATATGCTTTCTTTGAAATGCTCTCTTTCCACCAATACTCTTGCGGTATGTCCGCATCTCCACTTTTTTCCTGTCAAAACAGTAGTCATCTTTCAGGACTTTCCACAAATGACTCCTCCTCTGAAAAGCCATCCACTACTATCAGTTCCTTCGGAATTAATTCCCACTTACTCTCTGCTGCCAGAGCACTATGCCCCCATTTTGTCAAACTACTCAACACAGTGTTTGTGATTTTACTGTGTGGTGTAGACTGAGTTCCTGAAAGGCAAAGAGGGTTCCATCTACATCCTCAAAGCCCAAAGCTGCCACAGGGTAGATGTACAAAAGATGTGTGTTTTTAATGAATGTAACTGGACCCCAACCATAAAGGTGAACACACACCTACAGCCTCAGTAGACCCAGTTCTGAGAAGCCCTCTAGCCTGGGACAGAGCCAGGAGCAAAGACATTGCCATCCTCAGATCTTGCAGCTTGCTCAAACTATTATTAATAGTTATTAATATATTAATAATAATTAATGATTATTTATGACTATAATTATTAATTACTATTATTATTAATGAGCCTCAGAGAAGGTGGCCATATGCTCTTTAAGAAAATCTACTTATACTGAAAGCCATTATGCTTCCTATGGGGCCAAGAGAAAGTGTCAGGTCTCCACCATCTGAATGTCCCACTTTTCCTGGTCTTAGGTTCCCAGACCTTCCTGCTTCTAACTCCTAGCTCCTCTGTTTTAATGGAAGACCATCAAATACTGTGACAGATGGGAGGAACTACCACCTGTGAAACAAACCCCTTTTCCCTAAAGCCTCTGTGGTTTATTGTACTCTTAAGGGTAGAGAAGACAGTTGACTGCTCTGCTCTTGGGCTCTGGTGAGATAAAGTAGACCAAAGCATGGTGTAGTGATAAGAGAGAGAGAGTAAATAAAGTAGATGATGAATGGAGGCAGAGCCTCTTCCCAGATCTTCCTTTTCTATGATGTCCATACAATTATTATACTAGGACCACCCCCTCTTCCTCGCTGTATCACCTTGATTATTTAACTTTGTACTTTAGTTTTCATATCTGTAAAATGACAACAATAATAATTCTTACTACTAATCCTAAGTAAGGATTCAATCAATGGATATATCTAGAGCATTTATAACAGTGGTTAGCCCAAAGTAAATGCTCAACTAATCTTAGTTGTTATTATTGTTATTTTTCTCAGTGAGTTACGTCTCCCAGAAAGACACAGAATGGGAGAACAGTAAAAGCTCTTAGATCCCAAATAGCCCTGTCCTCTCAGGTTTCCCATGGAGAAACTGAGGCCCAGAGAGGAGAAAGCATGGACACAAACTCATTCACTAGTGGCCAAACCAGGAAGGAGTCCCAGGCCTTCTGCCTCTCACTGCTGTGTTTCTCCCACAGAGGCCCCAGTTACTTATCCCTTGGTGGGAATGAAAAGGAATGACAGTCTTCATGTTCTGTCACCTAGAGGGCTCATCATTCTAGGCCTGATATGTTTTTCTCCTGTGGTAAGAATGCCTAGCCCCCTCCTGAAAAATTTGCAAGCTGCAGTGAGAAGAGGAATGGACAAAAGGAGAGTTGGGGGAAGTGGCATGCATCTAATTTAGTGGGGGGAGGAGGAGGAAGTTTACTTTTAAGAGCTGAGGCAGGCCAGAAGTCAGGAGTTCTGCCAGGCCTGGCAAATGGAGGACAAGGAGGAGGGAGGCTCTGGATACTCAAGCCTGCGGGGAATTGGGTAGAAGGAGCCTCCAGGGTGTCCCAGGGTGTGAAAGGTCTGCTGAGAGGCTCAAGGGAGTGCCTTGGCTGTAGTCCCCACTACAAGATGTCAGTTCACCTTCCTGATTAGGCTAGAAAAACATTGCCAGGCAGGGCTCTGACTCACTTCCCCCAACAACAATATGTCATCACAGATGCCCAGACAGCCCCTCACTCCCTACACAACCCCATACTCCCTCAGGAGTGTCAAGAGAGACAGGAACCTGGAAAAACTGAAAAGACTTTACAATCTGCCACTGACTCCCTTCCACTGGCCTTTCTAGACCTCTCATCCCACCCTTGCATGCTGTGCCTGGACCCTGAATCCTCAGAGTCATCCTCCAGACTCTTAGAAAGCGCTGGGCTCTCTATGCAGCCTGGCATATACAGCTGAGCTCATAAGCTGTTTCTCCTCCCATGGAGGGACCACTTTGAATGAGGGACCTTGACTGACTGAACAACCTCACATTTCAGACACCTTGAAAAGTAAGTAAGGGAGATGTTCTGGAACAACTTGACACATGAGCTTTTGAGTCAGATATTCAAAGACAGGACTCTCATAGCAATTTTCTTAGCTATGTTATCTTGGGTGAATTAAGATTTCTTGATTTATTTATAAAATGGAAGCAGTACTACCTAGTTCATAGTGATTAAATAAGAAAATGTGTAGAAAGACTCTAACACAGTGCCAGACCAATGGTAGGTGACTAAATGAGATTAAATAAGAGATATATAAGTGAGGCAACTAGAGCATGGACTCTGGTGCTAGACCACCCGGGTTTGAATCTTGGCTCTGCTATTCACTAGCTATGTGTCCTTGAGCAAACCACTGCCTATATCCACCACAAAATAATCTGACCTTTCTGTGCATCAATTTCCTCATATGTAAAATGGGTGTGCTAACAATAGACACTTCACAGGGTTGTTCTCAAGACTAAATGAGTTAATATTTCTAACAAGCTTAGAGAAGTTTTTGATGCATGGTGAACTATTACTAAATGTTAGCTGTTATTATTATCATTTTTTTATTGCATTTTAGGTTTGGGGTACATGTGAAGAACATGCAAGATTGTTGCATAGGTACACACATGGCAGTGTGATTTGCTGCCTTCCTCCCCATCACCTATATCTGGCATTTCTCTCCATGCTATCTGTCCTCAAATCCCCAGCCCCCACTGTCCCTCCCCTATTTTTCCCCAACAGACCCCAGTGTGTGATGCTCCCCTCCCTGTGTCCATGTGTTCTCACTGTTCAACACCCACCTATGAGTGAGAACATGCAGTGTTTGATTTTCTGTTCTTGTGTCAGTTTGCTGAGAAGGATGGTTTCCAGGTTCATCCATGTCCCTACAAAGGACGTGAACTCATTGTTTTTGATGGCTGCATAATATTCCATGTTGTATATGTGCCACATTTTCCCTGTCCAGTCTATCATCGATGGGCATTTGGGTTGGTTCCAGGTCTTTCCTATTGTAAACTGTGCTGCAAAGAACATTCGTGTGCATGTGTCTTTATAGAAGAACAATTTATAGTTCTTTAGGTATACACCCAGTAACAGGATTGCTGGGTCAAATGGAGTTTCTATTTCTAGGTCTTTGAGGAATCGCCACACTGTCTTCCACAATGGTTGAACTAACTTACACTCCCACCAACAGTGTAAAAGTGTTCCTATTTCTCCACATCCTCTCCAGCATCTGTTGTCTCCAGATTTTTTAATGATGGCCATTCTAACTGGTGTGAGATGGTATCTCAATGTAGTTTTGATTTGCATTTCTCTAATGCCCAGTGATGATGAGCATTTTTTCATATGTTTGCTGGCTTCATGTATGTCTTCTTTTGTAAAGTGTCTGTTCATATCCTTCGCCACTTTTGAATGGGCTTGTTTGTTTTTTTCTTGTAAATCTGTTTTAGTTCTTTGTAGATTCGAGATATCAGCCCTTTGTCAGATGAGTAGACAGCAAAAAATTTTCCCATTCTGTGGGTTGCCGATTCACTCTAATGACTGTTTCTTTTGCTGTGCAGAAGCTGTGGAGTTTGATTAGGTCCCATTTGTCTATTTTGGCTTTTGTTGCCAACGCTTTGGTGTTTTGGTCATGAAGTCGTTGCCTACGCCTATGTCCTGAATGGTTTCACCTAGATTGTCTTCTAGAGTTTTTACGGTGTTAGGTCTTATGTTTAAGTCCTTAATCCATCTTCAGTTAATTTTAGTGTAAGGTGACAGGAAGGGGTCCAGTTTCTGCTTTTTGCACATGGCTAGCCAGTTTTCCCAACACCATTTATTAAACAGGGACTCATTTCTCCATTACTTGTTTTTGTCAGGTTTGTCAAAGATTGGATGGTTGTAGATGTGTTGTGTTGCCTCGGAGGCCTCTGTTCTGTTCCATTGGTCTATTTCTCTGTTTTGGTACCAGTACCATGCTGTTTTGATTACTGTAGCTTTGTAGTATAGTTTGAAGTCCAGTAGTGTGATGCCTCCAGCTTTGTTCTTTTTGCTTAGAATTGACTTGGCTATTAGGGCTCTCTTTTGGTTTCATATGAATTTTAAGGTGGTTTTTCCCAGTTCTGTGAAGAAGGTCATTGGTAGCTTGATAGGGATAGTGTTTAATCTGTAAATTACTTTGGGCTATATGGCCATTTTCACGATATTGATTCTTCCTAGCTATGAACACGGAATGTTTCTCCATCTGTTTGTGTCCTCTCTTATCTCATTGAGCAGTGGTTTGTAGTTCTCCTTGAAGAGGTCCTTTACGTTCCTTGTTAGTTGTATTCCTAGGTATTTTATTCTCTTTGTAGCAATTTTGAATGGCAGTTGGTTCTTGATTTGATTCTCTTTAAGTCTGTTATTGGTGTATAGGAATGCTTGTGATTTTTGCACATTGATTTTGTATCCTGAGACTTTGCTGAAGTTGCTTATCAGTTTCAGGAGATTTTGGGCTGAGACAATGGGGTCTTCTAGATAAACAATCATGTCGTCTTCAAATAGAGAAAATTTGACTTCCTCCTTTCCTATTTGAATACCCTTTATTTCTTTTTCTTGCCTGATTGCTCTGGCTAGAACTTCCAGTACTATATTGAATAGGAGTGGTGAGAGAGGACATCCTTGTCTAGTGCCAGATTTCAAAGGAAATGCTTCTAGTTTTTGCCCATTAAATATGATATTGGCTGTTGGTTTGTCATAAATAACTTTTATCATTTTGAGATACGATCTGTCAATACCTAGTTTATTGAGGGTTTTTAGCATAAAGCGCTGTTGAATTTTGTCAAAGGCCTTCTCTGCATCAGTTGAGATTATCACATGGTTTTTGTCTTCGGTTCTGTTTATGTGGTGGATTACGTTTATAGATCTGTGTATGTTGAACCAGCCTTGCATCCCCAGGATGAAGCGTACTTGATCATGGTGGATAAGCTTTTTGATGTGCTGTTGCAATCGGTTTGCCAGTATTTTATTGAAGATTTTTGCATCTATGTTCATCATGGATATTGGCCTGAAGTTTTCTTTTCTTGCTGAGTCTCTGCCAGGTTTTGGTATCAGGATGATGTTAGTCTCATAAAATGATTTGGGAAGGATTCCTTCTTTTTGGATTGTTTGGAATAGTTTCAGAAGGAATGGTACCAGCTCCTCTTTGTATGTCTGGTAGAATTCGGCTGTGAACCCATCTGGACCTGGGCTTTTTTTGGGCGTTAGGCTCTTAATTGCTGCCTCAACTTCAGACCTTGTTATTGGTCTATTCAGGGTTTCAACTTCTTCCTGGTTTAGACTTGGGAGGATGCAGGTGTCCAGGAATTTATCCATTTCTTCCAGGTTTACTAGTTGATGTGCATAGAGTTGTTTGTAATAATCACTGATGATGGTTTGAATTTCTGTGGAATATGTGGTGATATCCCCTTTATCATTTTTTATTGCATCTATTTGATTATTTTCTCTTTTCTTTTTTATTAATCTGGCTAGTGGTCTGTCTGTTTTGTTGATCTTTTCGAAAAACCAGCTCCTGGATTTATTGATTTTTTGAAAGATTTTTCGTGTCTCTATCTCCTTCAGTTCTGCTCTGATCTTAGTTATTTCTTGACTTCTGCTAGGTTTTGAGTTTTTTTTATCTTGCTCCTCTAGCTCTTTCAATTTCGATGATAGGGTGTCAATTTTAGATCTCTGCTTGTTTCTCATGTGGGCATTTATTGCTATATATTTTCCTCTAGAGAGTGCTTTAAATGTGTCCCAGAGATTCTGGTATGTTGTGTCTTCGTTCCCGTTGGTTTCAAAGAACATCTTTATTTCTGCCTTCATTTCATTGTTTATTCAGTCAACATTCAAGAGCTAGTTGTTCAGTTTCCATGAAGCTGTGCGGTTCTGAGTTAGTTTCTGAATTCTGTGTTCTAACTTGATTGCACTGTGGTCTGAGAGACTGTTTGTTGTGATTTCCGTTCTTTTGCATTTGCTGAGGAGTGATTTACTTTCAATTATGTGGTCAATTTTAGAGTAGGTGCGATGTGGTGCTGAGAAGAATGTATATTCTGTGGATTTGTGATGGAGAGTTCTGTAAATGTCTATTAGGTTTGCTTGGTCCCAGTGTGAGTTCAAGTCCTGGATATCCTTGTTAATTTTCTGTCTCGTTGATCTGTCTAATATTGATAATGGGGTGTTCAAGTCTCCCACTATTATTGTGTGGGTGTCTAAGTCTCTTTGTAAGTCATTAAGAACTTGCCTTATGTATCTGGGTGCTCCTGTATTGGGTGCGTATATATTTAGGATCTCTAGCTCTTCTTGTTGCATTGATCCTTTTACCGTTATGCAATGTCCTTCTTTGTCTCTTTTGATCTTTGTTGATTTAAAGTCTATTTTATCAGAGATGAGAATTGCAACTCCTGCTTTTTTTTGCTCTCCATTTGCTTGGTAAATATTCCTCCATCCCTTTATTTTGAGCCTTTGTGTATCTTTGCATGTGAGATGGGTTTCCTGGATACAGCACACCGATGGGTTTTGGCTTTTTATCCAGTTTGCCAGTCTATGTCTTTTCATTGGGGCATTTAGCCCATTTACATTTAGCATTAATATTGTTATGTTTGAATTTGATCCTGCCATTTTGATGCTAGCTGGTTGTTTTGCCGGTTAGTTGATGCAGTTTCTTCATTGTGTTGCTGCTCTTTGCCATTTGGTATGTTTTTGTAGTGGCTGGTACTGTTTGTTCCTTTCTATGTTTAGTGCCTCTTTCAGGAGCTCTTCCAAAGCAGGCCTGGTGGTGATGAAATCTCTGAGTACTTGCTTGTTCACAAAGGATTTTATTTTTCCTTCACTTGTGAAGCTTAGTTTGGCTGGAATCACTTTTGTTTTTATTATTCTATGTCAAGAAGTGAGAAGAGCTCCAAAATGTTAGAAGCACATTCCAGTGTCTTTCTACTCAATGGATGATCTGTGGACCAGCAGATGGACATCATCTGGGAACTTGTTAGAAAGGCAAAATCTTGGGCCCCTTCCAGACATCTGAGACCAAATTTGCATTTTAACAAAATTCCCCAGGGATTTCTATACAATTAACAGTTTGTGAAGTACTGGACTCTAGAAAACAGAACAAGCAGCTTCACCGGGGAAAGGTGAATAATAGGAAGGTTAGGAAGGAAGACAAACATCAGGCTTGGATAGTCTTAGATAAGGACTGGAAGGCAAAAATGGCCTGAACAGACTGGCCAGTCAGGTCTGGATGGTGGGTATGGGATGTGGTCCAGCCAGTCAGGTCAAAGCAAGGCTTTGGATAGCATGGGAAAGGCAAATCTGAGTTAGAATTGTTTCAAATATTTCAGATACTGCCCTAATGAAAATCAGAACAACAGGCACAAATCCTTTGGGAGAATAAAACCCTATATGTGCAAGACTTGATGAATGGAGCTCAGGCTTTATTTCAGTATGTTTTATTCCATTTGACCATGAGCTCTGGTTCAGTGCCCAACTTGCACAACCATGCTTTATGACTCTGGATGGAAGAACAGAAGGACAGACACCAAGAAGACAGGAATATTCATGAGCCCAACAAGGTATGTTGTGGTAGCCAGAGCCCAGTAATTTCTGTCTTGTAGCATTGACATCTTTGTATAGTCCCCTTCCGGCGTATTGCTGTTTTGTGTAGTAAATAAGATACAATTGCTCCGCCTTATCCACAAAGTATACATTCCAAGATCCCCAGTGGATGCTTAAAACCATAGATAGTATAGAATCTTATGTATATTATATTTTTTATTATACATACCTTTTATAAAATTTAATTTATAATTTAGGCACAGTAAGAAGTTAACAATAATTAATAACATAAATCAATTGTAGCAATATATTATAATAAAGGTTACCTAAGTGAGGCATCTCTCTCTCTCTTTCTCTCTCTCTCTCTCAAAGTATCTTATTATACAACATCTCAAGTAACTGAAACCACAGAAAGCAAAACTGCAGATAAGGGAGTCTACTAGATTGTGAAAATGGTGAAGTGTGACAACTGAGGCTAAGTCATAAAAGACATTGTAGTTTCTATCATGGCTATCTCTTGAATCACGCTGTGAAAATCCAGGTGCTGTGTCATGAGGACACTAAAGTGGCTCTAGAGAAAGACCCACATGGTGAAGAACTGAGGCTTTCCTGCAGAAACTAATATTAATTTGCCAGATATGTGAGAGAATCATTTTAGAATCAGATCCTCCAATCTTAGTTATGGCTCTGGATGTCTGTAATCCTGGCCAACATCTTGACTTTAAAACCTCATGATAGACCCTAAAACAAAATCATCCAGCTAAGTCACTCCTGAATTCTTGACTCACAGAAATTGCACAGATAATAAATGTTTATTATTGTTTTTAAGCTCCTAATTTTTGAGACATTTTGTAACACAGTGATAGATAATGAATACTGCAGGTTTTCAAAAGCCAAACTAGCCCAGGAAACCTTTTGAACTAAAAGAGCTAGGCAAATAACAGCCACAACACTGATAGTTACTTCTATTCACAAGCTAATATCTCAACCTGAATGAGTCCTAAGAGGGTATGTACTCGTTGCTCCAGGTTACATATGGAGAAAACTGAGTCACAAGGGTACAAAGCCAGCTGGTGGCTAAGTGTGCCTGCCTCCTCATGTCTTTCTATTATCCAAGATGACAATGGACATCAGCGTATATCCAAGTTGGCAGCAGGAGGTATTCAAGACAGCAGTTTCTTGAAGCACTGTGCTACAATGCCTGGCAGAAGGGCAAACACCAGGTGAGTGCTATATGCCTGTCTGTCCTTTCCTCCTTCTCAGTCATCTCCTCCTCCTCCTCCTCCTCCTTCCTCTTTTTCTTCTTCTTCTTCTTCTTCTTCTTCTTCTTCTCTCTCTCTCTCCCCCTCTTTCTCTCTCTCTCTCTCTCTGGTCTTGTCCATCATCCCTCAAGTCACCACATGACACATGAATGCCCCAGAAGCCACCAGATCCCCATCTTATTATCTAAATATTTATCTCCTTTTACTGTCAAAGTTCCCTTCCTTGGCCTAAGAAAAAAATATGAAGCCCAAAGACAAAAGGGAAATTATGAGAGTGTGTTTCATAAGCTGACCACTGAGGTGTACATATTAAAGATTTCTAGACCACTGCTACTGGCGTAAATGTGCACATGGAAAACTCTCCCCCACTCTCACCATTACCCTGCCCCTGCCACTGCATGGGCACTCCACCACACCATCACGACTGGTGCAGGTGTGTGTGCATGGATGCTGGCTCACCACCCTCACCAGTGTCCTGACCCTGTGAATGCATAGGGTCTCTGCCAAGCCACCGCTACTGGCACAAACATGTGCATTGACACTGCTGTCCAATTCCTGCTGGTGCCCCACCCAGCTAATGTGCAGGCACCCTATTGCACCGCTGCACCTGCAGTCACATGCAGCTGAGCACAGATCAAGCTGTCACTGCCCTGATGAAGCACTTTGGCTGAAACCCACCATTGGAGTGTTGTGGCCAATAGAGCAGGAACAACTTAGCCCCTCCAGTGCAGCAGGTTCCTAACCTTGATGGTCCAGAGAACAAAGCTGGGGGCCCAGTATCAGCCATCCCCCAAAGTTAGAACATGCAGTCCAGAAGTGCTGAGCTGAGACTTGGCTTTCTAAAGTCTTTCAGAAATGAAGCTAGTTGACTGAACCCACCTTATACCACAATCAAAGTCTCAAGGGCATCAAAGAAGATAAAAGAAAAAAAAATACAAAGGACAGCAGCTCCAAAAATTAAAGAAAAATTACCCCACATATATGATAAAGAACTGGTGTGAGACTCAGGCAACTCAACAAGCCAGAATGTCTTCTTACCTCCAAATGACTGCACTAGTTCTCCAGTAATGTTTTTTAACCAGTCTTAAATGGCTGAAATGACAGACATAGAATTCAGAATGTAGCTAGAAACAAAGATCATTGAGCCTCAAAAGAAAAGTTAAAACCCAAATTAAGGAATACTAGGAATACAATAAAGTAATACAGGAAATGAAACGACTATTTTAAGAAAGAACCAAATTAATCTGATAGAGCTGAAAAACTTATTACAAGAATTTAATAATACAATCAGAAGTATTAACAGCAGAATAAACCAAGTTGAGGAAAGAATTGCAGAGTTTGAAGACCGGTTCTTTAAATTAACTCAGTCAGTCAAAAATAATGACAAAGAATAAAAAAGAATAAGCAAAACCTTAGAGAAATACGGGATTACATAGACAGACCAAATCTATGACTCACTGAATTTCCTGAAAGAGAGACAGAGAAAGCAAGCAACTTGAAAAATATATTTAAAAGTATTGCCCATTAAAATTTCTGCAATCTTTCTACAGAGACCAACATTCAAATTCAGAAAATGCACAGAACTCTTGTGAGATACTATACAAGATCGCCATTCCCAAGAAACATATATCAGATTCTCCAAGGTAGACATTAATAAAAAAAATATTAAAGGCAGCTAGAGAGAAAGGGTAGGTTACCTACAGTGTAACAGTAGATCTTTCAACAGAGCTCCTACAAGTCAGAAGAAATTAGGGGGCCTATATTCAGCATTCTTAAAGAAAATAAATTCTAACCAAGAGTTTCATATCCAACCAAACTAAGCTTCATAAAGCAAAGGAGAAATAAGCTCTTTTTTAGACAAACAAATGCTAAGGGAATTTATTAACACCAGACTTGTCTTTCAAAATATTCTTAAGGCAGTGCAAATATGAAAACAAAGGATGATTACTGGCCACCACAAAAACACTTTAGTACATGCACCATTGACATTATAAAGCAACTACACAATCAGATCTGCATAATAACCAGCTAACAAAATGAAGACAGAATCAAATCCACACATATCAATATTAACCTTGAATGTAAATGAGCTAAATGCTCCAGTTGAGAGGAATGGAGTGGAGAGTTGGATAAAGCAAGACTCACCTGTATGCTCTCTTCAATAGACCCGTTTCGCGTACAATGACACCCATAGATACAAGGTAAAGAGATGGAGAAAAATCTACCAAGTAAAACAGAAAAAAGTAGGAGTTGCCATCTAATTTCAGATGAAACAGACTTTAAACCAATAACAATCAAAAAAAGACAAAGAAGGGCATTACATAAAGGCAAAAGGTTCAATTCAGGAAGATCTAACAATCCAAAATATATATGCACCCAACACAGGAGCACCTAGGTCTATAAAACAAGTTCTTAGAGACCTACAAAGAGACTTAGATAATCACAAAATTATAGTAAGAGACTTCAACAACCCATTGACAATACTGGACAGATAATTAAGGCAGAAAACTAACAAAGATATTTAGAACCTAAACTCAACACTTGATCAAATGGACTTAACAGATATCTAGAAAACTCTCCACCAAAAAAAAAAAAAAAAAAAAGGAATATGCATTTTTTTCATCTGCACATGGCACGTACTCTAAAACTGACCTCACAATCAGACGTAAAACAATTCTCAACTAATTAAAAAAAAAAAACCAAAATCATGCCAACAACATTCTCGAACAGCACAATAAAAATAGATATCAATATTAAGAAGATTGCTGAAAACCATAAAATTAAATAACAGTAAGCATCCTGCTTCTAAATAACTTTTTAGTAAACAATAAAATTAAAGCAGAAATGAAGACATTATTTGAAACTGATGATAACAATGACACAACATACTAGAATCCCTAGGGAACAGCTAAAGAAGTGTTAAAAGAAAAATTTACAGCACTGAATGCTCACATCAAAAAGTTAGAAAGATCTCAAATTAACAACCTAATATCGTACCAGAGGAACCAGGACAAACCAACCCCAAAGCTAGCAGAAGATAAGGAATAACCGAAGTCAGAGCTGAACTGAAAGAAATTGAGACATGGAAAACCATAAAAAGATTAACAACAACAGAAAAAAAAAAAAAAAAAACAGAAATTGGCTCTTTGACAGGACAAATAACATTGACAAGCTGCTAGCTAGATTGATAAAGAAAAAACAGAGAAGATCCACATATACACAATGAGAAATAACCTTACCTCCAACTCCACAGAAATGTGAAAATCCCTCAGAGACTATTATGAACACCTCTATGCACACAAACTAGAAAACCTACAAAAAATGGATACATTCCTGGAATCATACAACCTCCCTAGATAGAAACAGGAAGAAATCAAAACCATTAAGAGATCAATAACAGGTTCCAAAATTCAATCAGTAATAAAAAGTTTACAAATCAGAAAAAGCTCAGGACCAAGATTCCTCAGCAAGATGGCTGAATAGGAATAGCTCCGGTCTGCAGCTCCCAGCAAGACCAACACAGAAGGCAGGTGATTTCTGCATTCTCAACTGAGGTAGCCAGTTCATCTCATTGGGGTTGATTAGACAGTGAGTGCAGTCCATGGAGGGCAAGCAGAAGCAGGGTGGGGCATCACCTCACCTGAGAAGTACAAAGGGTCAGAGAACTCCCTCCTCTAGCCAATGAAAGCAGTGAAGGACGATGCCACGAAGGACAGTGTTATCTGGCCTAGATACTATGCTTTGGTCTTTACAACCCAAAGACCAAAAGATTCCCTCGGGTGCCTATACCAGAAGGGCCCTGGGTTTGAAGTACGAAACTGGGCGGCCGCTTGGGCAGACACCAAGTTGGTTGCAGGAGTTTTTATTTGTACCCCAGTGGTGCCTGGAGCACTAGCAAGACAGAACCATTCGCTCCCCTTGGAAAACGGGCAAAAGCCAGGGATCCAAGTGATCTTGCTTAGTGCGTTCCAACCCCACAGAACCCAGCAAGGTAATATCCACTGGCTTGTAATTCTTGCTGCCAGCAAGGAAGTCTGAAGTCGACCTGGGATGCTAGAGCTTTATTGTGGGAGGGGCGTTCACCATTACTGAGGCTTGAGTAGGCAGTTTTCCCCTCACAGTGTAAACAAAGATGCCAGGAATTTTGGACCGAGTGGAGCCCACCACAGCTTGGTAAAGCCTCTGTAGCCAATCTAGATTGCCTATGTAGATTCCTCCTCTCTGGGCAGGGCATCTCTGAAATAAAGGCAGCAGCCCTAGTCAGGGGCTTATAGATAAAACTCCCATCTTCCTGAGGCAGAGCACCTGGGGGAAGGGGTGGTTGTGGAGGAAGCTTCAGCAGACTTAAACCTTTCTGCCTACCAGCTCTGAGGAGAGCAATAGATCTCCCAGTACAGTGCTCGAGCTCTGCTAAGAGATAGACTGCCTCCTCAAGTAAGTCCATGATCCCCATGCCTCATGATGGGGAGAGAACTCCCAGCAAGAATCAACAGATACCTCATACAGGAGAGCTCTGGCTGGCATCTGGCAGGTGCCTCTCTGGGATGAAAGTTCCAAGAAAGAAGGAGGCAGCAATATTTGCTGTTTTTCAGCTTCTGCTGGTGATACCCAGGCAAACAGGCTCTGGAGAGGACTCCCAGCAAACTCCAGCAGACCTACAGAAGAGGGACCTGACTGTCAGAAGGAAAACTAACAAACAGAAAGTAATAGCATGAACATCAAGAAAAAGGATGACCACACAAAAACTCCATCGGAAGATCACCAACAGCAAAGACCAAAGGGAGATAAATTCATGAAGATGAGGAAAAAATGGCACAAAACGGCTGAAAATTCCCCAAATCAAAATGCCTCTTCTCCTCCAAAGGATCAACTCCTCACCAGCAAGAAAATAAAACTGGACTGAGAATGAGTTTTACTAATTGACAAAACTAGTCTTCAGAAGGAAGGTAATAACAAACTCCTCTTAGCTAAAAGAGCATGTTTTAACCCAATGCAAGGAAGCTAAGAACCTTGATAAAAGGTTAGAGGAATTGCTAACTAAAATAAGTAGATTAAAGAAGAACATAAATGACCTGACGGAGCTAAAAAAAAAAAAAAAAAAAAAAAAAACAGCACGAGAACTTCATGAGGCATACACAAGTATTAACAGCCAAATGAATCAAGCAGAAGAAAGGATATCAGAGATTGGAGATCAGCGTGATGAAATAAAGCAAGAAGAGAAGATTAGAGAAAAAAAGACTGAAAAAAGGGAACAAAGCCTCCAAGAAATAAGGGAATATGTGAAAAGACCAAACCTACATTTCATTGGTGTTCCTAAAAGTTATGGTGAGAACAAAACAAACTTGGAAAACACACTTCAGGAAATTATCCAGGAGAACGTCCCCAACCTAGCAAGATAGGCCAACATTCAAATTCAGAAAATACAGAGAATACCACAAAGATACTCCTTGAGAAGAACAAACCCAAGACACATAATCATCAGATTCACCGAGGCTGAAGTGAAGGAAAAAATGTTAAGGACAGTCAGAGAAAAATGCTGGGTTACTTACAAATGCAAGCCCATCAGACTGACAGCAGATCTCTTGGCAGAAATCCTACAAGCCGGAAGAGAGTGGGGGCCAATGTTCAACATTCTTAAAGAAAAGAATTTTCAACCTAGAATTTTACATTCGGCCAAATCAAACTACATAAGTGAAGGAGAAATAAAATCCTTTACAGAAAAACAAACGATGAGGGATTTTGCCATCACCAGGCTTGCCTCACAAAAGCTCCTGAAGGAAGCACTAAATATGAAAAGGAATCTCTGGGACACAGTTAAAGCAGTGTTTACAAGAAAATTTATAGCTCTAAATGCTCACAAGAGAAAGCAGGAAAGATCTAAAATCAACACACTCACATCACAATTAAAAGAGTTAGAGAGGCAAGAGGAAACAAATTCAAAAGCCAGCAGCAAACAAGAAATAACTAAGAGCAGAGCAGAACTAAAAGAGACAGAGAAACAAAAACCCTTCAAATAATCAATAAATCCAGGAGATTGTTTATTGAAAACATTAACAAAAATAGACTGCCAACCAGAATCATAAGGAAGAAAATAGAGGAAAATCAAATAAACATATTAAAAAATGATAAAGAGGAGCTCCCCACTGTTCCCACAGAAATACAAACTACCATCAGAGAATACTATAAACACCTCTACACAAATAAACTAGAAACTCTAGAAGAAACTGATAAGTTTCTGGACACATACATCCTCCCAAGATTAACCAGAAAGAAGTCAATCCCTGAATAGACCAATAACAAGTTCAAAAATTGAGGCATTAATTAATAGCCTACGAGCTTAAAAAAAAGCCCAGGACCAGATAGATTCACAGTTGAATTCTACCAGAGGTACAAAGAGGAGCTGGTACCATTTCTTCTGAAAATATTCCAAACAACAGAAAAAGAGGGACTCCTCTCTAACTTATTCTATGAGGCCAGCATCATCCTGATGCCAAAACCTGGCAGAGACACAACAACAAAAAATATTTGGGCCAATATTCCTGATAAACATTGATGGAAAAAATCCTCAGTAAAATACTGGCAAAACAAATCCAGCAGCACAGTAAAATGCTTATCCACCACAATCGAGTCAGCTTCATCCCTGGGATGCAAGGCTGGTTCAGCATATGCAAATCAGTAAATGTAATCCATTACATAAACAGAACCAATGACAAAAACCACACAATTATCTCAATAGATGCAGAAGAGATCTTTGATTAAAATTCCACTCCACTTTATGCTGAAAACTCTCAATAAACTAGGTATTGATGGAAAGTATCTCAAAACAATAACAGCTATTTATGACAAACTCACAGCCAGTATCATACTGAATGGGCAAAAGCTGGAAATATTCCACTTGAAAACCAGCACAAGACAAGGGTGCCCTCTCTCACCAGTCCTATTCAAAATAGTATTGGAAGTTCTGGACAGAACTTCTCTTGCCAATAAGGCAAGAGAAAGAAATAAAGTGTATTCAAATAGTAAGAGAGGAAGTCAAATAATCTCTGTTTGCAGATGACATAACTGTATATTTAGAAAACCCCATAGTCTCAGTCAAATCCTCCTTAAGCTGATAAGCAACTTCAGCAAAGTCTCAGGATACAAAATCAATGTGCAAAAATTACAAACATTCATATACACCAAAAATAGACAAACAAAGTCAAATTATGAGCAAACTCCTATTCACAATTGCTACAAAGAGAATAAAATACCTAGAAATACAACTTACAAGGGATGTGAAGGAACTCTTTAAGGAGAACTACAATCCACTGCTCAAGGAAATAAGAGAGGATGCAAATAAATAAAAAACCATTTCATGCTGATGGATAGAAAGAATCAACATCGTAAAAATGGCCATACCGTCCAAAGTAATTTATAGATTCAATGCTATTCCCATAAATCTACCATAGACTTTCTTCACAGAATTGGAAAATCTACCTTAAATTTCACAGGGACCAAAAGAGCCCATATAGCCAAGACAATCCTAAGCAAAAAGTACAAACCTGGAGGCATCACACTGACTTCAAACTATACTACAAGGCTACAGTAACCCAAACAGCATGGTACAGGTAACAAAACAGATATATAGAACAATGTAACAGAACAGAGGCCTCAGAAATAGCACCACACATCTACCACCATCTGATCTTTGACAAACTTGACAAAAACAAGCAATAGGGAAATGATTACCTATTTAATAAATTGTGTTGGGAAAACTGGCTAGCCATATGCAGAAAACTGAAACTGGATCCCTTCTTTACACCTTATTCAAAAAAATTAACTCAAGACAGATTAAAGATGTAAATGTAAGACCTAAAACTATAAAAATGCTAGAAGAAAATCTTGGCAATATTATTCAGGACATAGGCATGGGCAAAGATTTCATAACTCAAATACCAAAATCAATGGCAACAAAAGCCAAAATTGACCAATGGGATCTAATTAAACTACAGAGCTTCTGCACAGCAAAAGGAAATATCATAAGAGTTAACAGGCAACCTACATAATGGGACAAAATTTTTTGCAATCTTTTCATCTGACAAAGGGGTAATATATCCAGAATCTAAAAGAAACTTAAACAAATTTTCCAAAAAAAAAAAAAAAAAAACACATCAAATAGTAAGCGAAAAGTATGAGCAGACACTTTCCAAAAGAAGACATTTATGTGACCAACAAACATATGGAAAAAAAAAAGTGCATCATCGTGGGGGGTGGGGAGTTGGGGAGGGATAGCATGGGGAGAAATAACAGATACAGATGATGGGGAGGAAGGCAGCAAATCACACTGCCATGTGTGTACCTATGCAACAATCTTGCATGTTCTTCACATGTACCCCCAAACCTAAAATGCAATAAAAAGTATATATAAAAAAAAAAAAAAAAAAAAAAAAAAAAAAAAAAAAAA